>JAJAGP010000099.1:600000-761574 GCA_025084515.1 Ancistrus triradiatus
ACGCACTCTGGTTCTATTGTCGTGATGCTTCTGACTCATGACTCATGCATGGCCTATGCTGGCTCACATACAACTGCAGTGTTCAGGATTCAGACTGAACCTCCATCATCTGATTTAAAGCCCAACACAAGAGCTGCATGGATCAGTTCCAGAGTTACGAGCTTGGCATTTGCACCAGTACTTGATCAGTGTCCGTAAATTGGTGGTGGAGTGTGTGGGGAAAGCCCCCAAGACCAACCCATTTCCATGCTGATTCATGAGATATTCTGGTTGGTCTTGGTCTGGTGCTGGTTTAGCTCACAAACCCACGTGGTCTTGTTGGTTGATAAGCAGTAGCTTTCAGATGAAGCTGGTTAACAGTATTCGATGCCAATGAGCAGCATTCACATTTAGCGATGCTCTTATGTAGAGCAACTTACATACGATCTGATAGTTTTATGGATCATAAGCACACGCAAACCAACTAATTTATGTCTGGAACCTTACACTGACTCACAAAACGGACCAGACACGGGATAGGAATTTAAAAAAGAATTTATTGAACAGGTCTAAGGACAGGAAAGAGGGGTAGAGTGTGCGAGAGAGAAAGAGAGAGAGAGAACCCAGACGGGGGCAATGGCAACCAGGTGACGGACAACAGGGCAGACAGGACGGAATCTGGTGCGAGAATAGGCAGGTCAGATGCAAGTCCCAAGGTCATGGGTTGCCCTTATGGGAAAGGGGCACAGGTACTGCTCAGAGCTAGCTGACGAACAGTCAGAACTGGCAGAACAGGTGCAGAATCTGGCTGAAATCCCAGGCAGGTACACAACGGAATTTCCAACGAGGTAACAGAGTCCGAGCTGAATGAACCTGGGAATTGAGGAATTAGTCAGAGAGCTAAGACACAACTAGGATTTGGGAACTGAAACAACAGGAGCTTATCAGCGGCTTACTGAGACCAAACTAAGGCTAAACTGACAATCCTGTGCCAACCTTATCTCACCACAGATGGCAGGGCTGAACTTGTTGCAGGTGTGGTACCTCGGTTCTCGGTTAAATTTATATCATTTAGCCCTTATCCAGAGCGACTTACAATTGATACAATCTTACAATTGTGGGTTAAGGGCCCTGCTCAAAGACCCAACAGTGGCAGCTTGGCACAGGTGGGATTTGAACCCTGGACCTTTTGGTCCACAGTCCAGTACCTTAACCGCTAGGCTACCACAGGTGTGGCAATCAGGTACTCGAGATGAGGCAATGCTGGCAGGTCATGGAGCAGAAGAGTACAGGTGCAGACCTGGAAAAATGCTTACTTAATAGCTGAAAGAGGCAGAAGGATAGAAAGAGACGAACAGGGGTCAAGACGAAAACAGGTAGCTAGAGCCGAAGCCTAACATATACAATTTTACAATCCAAGCAATTGTGGATTAATGGCCTTGCTCAAGGACCCAACAGTAACAGCTTGGCAGAAGTGGCATTTGAGTCCTTGACCAATTTGTCCACCATCCAGTACCTTAACCACTGACTCACCACAGTCCCATTCATACCAAACCAGCATCTCTTGCTAGTGACCATCCTACTAGTTACCAAATCATGTATTTTTTAAGGAGGAGATGATACTTAAAACTAGTGCTGTATGAACCAGCATTCCAGCGTTATGAACTAACATTTACACCAGTCCTCTAACTGAGTTCTGAGGCAGTGTCTCCAAGTTGTGGTTGAGTAGCTTGGAAAAGGTCTGTCTTGCTTCCTCAAAACAGCCCTGCTAACCATTTGCATGCTGGTCCAAGCTGGTAATGTTGGTTGCTGCTGGTCTGGTGTCGGTTTAGCTAGAGAAGCCACATGGCAATACTAACCAAACCAGCATCCCTTGTGGTTACCAAGATACCAGTATCCAAAACACAGCATATGCCGATCTTTGAAGGTTGATATAAACATAAACACCAGAACTGTTTGGAACAGCAGTAGATATTAGAAGATAATCTAAAATTGTAAAGCTGCTTTGAGACAATGCTAAATTGTAAAAAGCACTATATAAATAAATCTGACTTGACAGCTAAATGTTAAAATGTTAAAAATATTATATCACAATACTTAGTAAAGGAACTTTTATGAAAAATGTGCTGCACTTCATTCATTTGAATGAGAATAATTACACTCTTTATAATGAAACATAGCATTAGTAGTTCTTTAAGCAATAACAATATCCACGATATGCTCAGAACGACATATCGTCTATCACAATCTCAAAATGTATCACGATACGATAAAATATTGTGATATTTCCTACCAATACTGTGTGTTTGGTTGAAACCAAAATATTGATACACTGGAACGTTAGAATGCTTCTTTTGAACAAGCTTGTTTGTTTATTAGAGATTGTACAAAAACAGCGGTTAAATAAAACTTAAGCGCAAAAATGAAGAAGATATGACATTCAAGAAAATGAAAAATATGAGTAATATTGGTGCATATTTAAATTAAATAAAACACATTATTCAACAAATATCAATTATTGGTCTAAGCCATGGTGGAAATTATGACACTTTTGCTGATTATCATCTGATTATCATTTGTACTTGCTGTACCTTTAAAGGTGTTTTACATGATGTGTTTGTACAGCAGTCAGAGCTTATTTGCCTGGTAAACTAATTTTCTATGTTATAAATCAGAGACAAGTTAAGTAATTGCTTAGTTCAATAAAGGCAGTGCAGGTATGTCAAATAAGATAGTTATTAGTACCTTCAAGTTGTGATTAGTACTAATCTTAACCTTATCAGTTTGTTCCATCGTATTTTAAGATTGTCCTCTAAACCAGTGCAGCTGCAGGACTTCGGGCAGAATAAGCCAGGCTCTCTGGCTGTAGACAGTGGGATCTTCAGATTTTGAAGTTTTGTAGGGTTGAGCTGTTCGTGACCTGATTTTCTTTCTCATTTGACTGATGGCATGTCTGTGTTACATATGTGATTACATTTGACTTTGGTTAATGGTGTTATGAATTATGTGTGACCTCATTGCAAATAAATCAGTTAGACAGCCGAAGGACATGTCTGTAGTTAACATAAAGGTCTTGGATGAGATTCAGTCAATGAATGCTATAGATAAAGATGCTCTATATATTTAACCTCATAAAGCTTGGTATAAACCGCTAAGTGGTACACTGCAATATGCATGACATTAAGTACAAATCGATGGAAATGTAGTAGTTGAGCCTTTATTACAGACCTGCTGATCCGACTGCTACATCACAAAAGAAATAACATTTAGTGATGAGGGCTGCAGGTTCTGAGGCAGCTGACCTGGATATGTGGATTATGTCTTATTATTTCTTTTTACTAATTATTATACGTCTTTTAGACAGAATAGTACAAGCTGCTCAAACATGAATGCCTCTACTGTACACTGAGCTTTCTGTTTTTACCGTGTGCCCAGGATTTGCATTCAGTATTGCTGTGGTTTCATTGAATATTCAATCATTTGTACTTGCTGTACCTTTAAAGGTGTTTTACATGATGTGTTTGTACAGCAGTCAGAGCTTATTTGCCTGGTAAACTAATTTTCTATGTTATAAATCAGAGACAAGTTAAGTAATTGCTTAGTTCAATAAAGGCAGTGCAGGTATGTCAAATAGCCTGAGCAAAACATACTGAGTAAACACAAGAGCTGGGCTGATCTGAACTGTGTATAATTTAAAATTGTATGTATCTAGTGTTACTGTGAGTAATTAGAATATTTGATTAAACGTCTTGGGTCTGTGTAATTTAGAGAACCACCATTTTCAGTCCAAAACTTTGGTGTTTTTTCTTTTATGTTCAAAAACTGAAAGTGAGCCGAAGACAAAAATATGACCACAATTTTTGACCAAAAAGGGATAACGTCAGTCTGGCCAAAGAGTGGATACAAACTCTGAAATTCTTCATTTAAATATATTATTTAAACATGGTACATACACAGGTGAATGCAATTGCCAGCAGCTCAGGGCAGGTTCAGAGGTGTGTGAAGATTAGAGAAATAAAAATCAGAGTGTAATTAAAATGACAGCATGACAGCGGCACAAACACAGCCACACATGAACAGCACAGTGCTTTTACTAACTTTAATTTGGTAGCTAAGGTTAAGGTACTGGACTCTGGACCAGAAGGTCCAGGGTTCAAATCCCACCTGTGCCAAGCTGCCACTGTTGAGTCCTTGAGCAAGACCCTTAACCCACAATTGCTTGAATTGTAAGACTGTATCAATTGTAAGTCGCTCTGGATAAGGGCGTCTGCTAAATGCTGTAAATGTAAATGTAAATTTGGAATTCAGTTCATGTGTGTACAGAGTTTATTTATGAGATGGCTGCTGATGCATGTTCGTGGTGAGGAAGTGTTAGATTTCAGTTGTGTTTTGAGTGCTGCTTAGTGATCTAAATAGTCTTTCTCTATATATCGCAGTACTAATGAGGGAGTAGGGATATTAATGAGTTATTTGGGATCTATTTTGGACACAGACATGTCTTCAGCGTGGAAGCGCTTCACAGCATTCTGTTTGCAATACAGGCGAAGCAAAAGTAAGCCGTGGAGGAACAACTCCAAAAACGTTCTGAACAACGAATTGAATAAGACATTTAAAACAGCATCACCCTGCTGAATATGCGGAATTTGACAAAACTAACAAAGGCAAAGAGTATAAAGCTAGTGAGAGTGCAGAGCCAGGCACAAGCCAGCAGCCCTTGAGATCTTTCTTTATCAATGAAGATGTTTGGTGTGTATCAATTTTTGACAATTTTTTTTGACACTTTCCTAACTATGTCCTAACTCTAAGCTATAAAATGCAGCTGAGAGAGTCCTTGCATTCCTGAGGCTAAAAAACAAACCCTGAGTGCTATGGCCACATTCAAGGCTAGTTTCCACAACTGAGATAAATGTCTCAAATGGATTCTTCAAATTCAGTGTGTAGAAAGCAGTTTTGCTATAAATTACACCGTAGGCGAAATGTTTAGTTACCTAGAATAGGTAGATGGAGCATGCAATTTTATTTAAATTTACACGTCTTCATGCAGTGTGTATACAAGCTTTTTTGTGAGACCCCACCCATTTTTTATTTAGATTTAAGAAATAATTGTCACTGTCCTGTCGTTCAGCTGAAATTATAGACATGCAGCAATTATGTAGTAAAGTTGTTTGAGTTTGAGCTATGACAGTTGAGGAAATGGTTCAATATAATGAAAATGCAGTTAATTATTCTAAAAATTAAGTATTCTGTACTTTGAACATGTTCTCCAAGCCAGCTGTTGTTACACTCTCTTATAAATTGTAAAATATTTTCATCACATCACCCAAATACTTTTCATTTGCTAGTTCCTTTTAGTTGGTTAACTTGAGAAAAAATATGTATGAAAACTCTGAAGTCTGGGAATTCTAATGTCATGATAAGGCCTAGCTAGCTGAATTGAATTGACTGTGTATGATTTTGAATGAATGAAAGCCTCTAGCATTATGGATGAGTAGGGAGTGCATTGCAATTACATGTTCTTAGGTTCAACTGTATTTCCATTCAACCATAATTATGTGCAAGCATAAGAGAGATGCTTTAGTTGACGATTAGTTGTCATGTAAATAATAGCGATTAACAAATTAATTGTCTGTTCATTGAACACAAGTAATGAAGTACAAGCCTAAAGAGACTGACCAGCCATCTTGCATGCTTGGTTATCAGCTAATACTGAATTCTGTCAAAATGATGCACTGCATGTCCATGCACTCAACCTCACACACATGCCTCTACAAATATACAAAGATAAAAATGAGAAACTTGACAAAAGTGAAATATCAGAAAAAAAAATCTGTTAGCATACATGCGAAAAATATAGAATTAACTAGCTAATTATAACTAATATAGAAGTAACTACACGGCTAACAAATACACAACATTACTCAACGCTGCCTTTTAAACATGTTACAGTTCAAATTTTGTAGTTTTCATTAATCCCATTGCTTCTCAAAGAATGCATTTACTGCCAGCTGATCATTTCAATTAATTGTGATTATCTTAAATAATTGCGATTATTTTATAATTATGTAATAATTGTGACAGCCCCTACCCCTGGATTGGTACAAATAGTTTGGTTGCATTTTTTATGTAACAAAACGTAGGAATGTTAAGGGACTGTGATAACCTAGCGGGTAAGGTACTGGACTATGAACCACAAGGTCCAGGGTTCAAATCCCACCTCTGCCAAGCTGCCACTGTTGGGTCCTTGAGCAAGACCCTTAACCCACAATTGCTTGGATTGTAAGACTGTATCAATTGTAAGTCACTCTGGATAAGGGCATCTGCTACATGCCATAAATGTAAATGTAAAGTAAAAACTATCTGAATTGGTAAATCGGTCCAAATGTCAGTGATATGATGAGTAATTTTTCGATTTATGAGTCTAGATTCGATTCATCCTAAACACAATAGGTCCATAGGACACGCCATGTTGAATTTAAGTTGACTGAAACAGACTGGACCAGACCTGAACCAAATGGGCGGCACGGTGGCTCGGTGGGTAGCACTGTCGCCTCGCAACAAGAAATTTCTGGGTTTGATCCCAGGGTGGAGCGACCTGGGTCCTTTCTGTGTGGAGTCTGCATGTCCTCCCTGTGTCCATGTGGGTTTTCTCTGGGTGCTCCAGTTTCCTTCCACAATCCAAAGACATGCATTAGGTTAACTGATTACACTAAATCGGCCCGATCTGAGTGTATATATGAGACTAGCTTCAATATAACTTTGAGTGCTGATGTAACCTTCTGTCATCTTCAATGGCCGTTGATGCTGAATTATGTTACGTTAAATAAACGAAATAAACAAACAAACAAAACCTGAATCGAATCATATTGCCTCAGTGTTGAACTGAAGTGTATCGAATGGTTACTTGCTTAACTGTATTGCTTTTGTATTGTATCATAAATGTGTATCGAGATGCATATCAACATGTCTGATGCACATCCTGAATGAAATGCAATACTCTTAAATTTGAAGTACTCCAGTCTACTTGAATTTTGAATTTCGAACTTGAAGGTCAAGCATTTCGAGTTGCAATAGTAACTTTTCAAGGAAGTTATTACTTGTGCTTCATAGGCAACGAAGAACTTTTATATTTTGTATTCTAAGTTCATATATATATATACACCATTTATATTTGAATAATTGACTGCAATTCATTTGACTATGATTCGTTTGTTATATTTCACGTAACTGTAAATGTATATGATATTTTTGAATACAGATATCAGCATTACACAAACCAAAAAGAACATTGCTACGGTTGCCAGTGTTGGAAGCAATTCATCCGGGATCTGTACATTGTAAACTACTGCTACATTATCATTCACAAAATTTCTCCTTTATTAACCTTTAGTATAAAGATTAGGCGCAGTTGCAAGTGCCTAAATGATTGAAATCTGGCTGTACCGAGATCTCAATTTTCTACACCTGATAGGTGAGTCATCAGAAATGTCTAAGGAACAATGCTCCCCATAAGGTGAAATTATTTATGTAATGATTTTCAATGCCAAATCCTTGTTAGTTTGATGACTGATACAATGTGAGTTCTAGTATCAGCAACGTTAGGACAGTGGACACCAATTGCCACGCCTGCTTAACTTTACTAAAAGTAACAATCTAGCTTTTCAGTCTTGCAGTGTTAGGACAGTGGACATAAACTTCTAGATCTGTTTAATGAAAGTAAAGATAGCTTTTCAGTCTTTCAGTTTTAGCAGTATATATAATTGCAAGCAGCTTTTGTAGGCAGCTAGGCATTGAGTTTAGCCAGCTGAGCATAGCTGTCGTTACTGTTTGCGAAAACGAAAACAACCGACTATAATTACTATCTTTAGCTGCCATAAGGCAATATTAACTGTTGCCAGATTGCTTCAGTATTTTTGTACGTGGGTATCTCATGATGGATAACAACCACCACAGGGAGCACCAACCAGTAATTAAAACATTTACATTTGCATTTAGCAGGCGCCTTAATCTAGAGCAACTTACTAGTGATGCAGTTTTACAGTCCAAGCAATTGTGGGTTAAGGGTCTTGCTCCCTTGGACCCAACAGTGGCAGCTTGACCGAGGTACTATTTGAACTCAGAACTTCTGGCCCTAAGGTGTGTGTTTTGTGTGTGAATGGTCGTTGATCGGATACTGTCATAGTCACATAGTCAGTTTTGTGCTACTGAAATGTAAATATAAAGGGTATTTTTGCTATAAAACTGCACGCAAACAATACATAAATGTGTCAGAGGTTCCAATGAATGTGAGTGGAACAATACCATCTACACAGCATCCAGAGCCTAAAGTGTTATACATATTACTCCCTCCAGGCAATACACAAGACCATGGTATATATGCATGAATATGCATATGTGTGTGTGTAAATTAATAGACATAGATTGATGAAGTTTAAAATTGTAAACAAAATGCTCTATTGTAGCTTCACCATATCTTAAATAACCAAATGAAAACATTCTCTTTTATTTCCTAGAAATAACAATTCAAAAGAATGTGCTGTTTTCATGTACAAATAAACAAAAACAGTCTTTAGTTCTCTGCAATTCCAATAAATTGGAAGGAGTCTCACTGAAAAAAGGGAATTGCATTTGATGATGGTATAATCAAGAATGCATAATCCTACTAGAAGATGAATCGTCCCACCTGATGATAGACATTGTCCCGTTTTTGCGTTGGGATGCACCATGTCACAATGCATCATTACACCCCTCATATATAATTAATAAAATTAATAAAATAGGGGAAAAGTCTTTTTTACTGGGTAACTCCCAGGTTGGTTTCGCCTCTTGCACTCCCAGAGGACAGGTCCAGTATTACTCTGCACTTTAGTCCGAACCAGCTGCCATTTTCTTTCTCACACAGAACTTTCAAATACCTTGGTCTCGTTAGGACCTTTCCCAATTTATTCTCCTCTATACCTGCTGTGGTTTTTACAGTACAAGCCATTTGGGAGTAGGAGTGGTTGAAGTGTTGGGACATGATTGGACGATCATTCCTAGTACAGATTACACATGATTAGAAATTCAAATGGGGATTTTCTACATTCAAATGCATGTGTTTCCCTGTTGAATCCATCAGATTTTCAAATTTCCATTTGAATTTCAAAGTGCACTGAATTGGCAGCTTGTCTAGGGTTTGTTCCTACCTTGTGCTCTGTGTTACTGGTTAGCCACCCATTGAATTAAGCAAGTAAGGAAAGTGCGTGAGTGAAAATGAAATGCACATCAAGTTTTTCTTGTCTATATATAGCGTTCGGTAGCTGCTGCCCTACTTTTAGCATCCTTGCAGGGCTTTATATGCATGCACTGAGATTGGAATTTATGATAGCAAATGATATACACAGATGTGGTAACGCTAACACAACATAACACCGTGCACACTCGTTTCTTTAAGGCCAGTTCATGTCAAATTTCCTTGGAGTAAGCATACCTGAGCAGGTTTTACAATCAATAAACACCTCTCTGTAAGTGACACTAGTCCCTCAGCTTTCACTTGATCATGTCTTATTTTCAGCCACGTAACAAGGGACTTCTGTGCTGCACCAACTGGAAGCTGTGATAGCTGAGCCCAGCTCGGCTCACTGGCATTTCTATTCTGTAATTTGCATTGGCTGTACTATTGTGTGGCTTTATAGGCCAGACACACACCCCAGGATGGCAGCAGCAGCACTTCCTTTGTCAGTCCGAACAAATACATGGAAAAAACAACAATCCTATAATCCTTTGTGTTGGTAGAACTTGGGTGGGGGGGTCTGTGTTTGCTGTGGGGGTTTGTTTTAACAGTCAAATTCATGGCCAGGCTATAAAAAGCTCTCTCTCTCCCTCTCTCTCTCTCTCTCTCTCCCTCTCTCTTTCTCTCTCTCTCTCTCTTTCTTTTTATCTCCACACATTACAGTATATTTGTTTACCAATGTCATGTGCAAGCCCAGCCCAGGGTTCAACCCCAGGTCTTCGAGAACTACTCTTTCCAACAGCACAGAAACAGCACCAAGCAATATAACTTTCATTGCAAATATTACCAGTACATTCACGAAACAGTCAATTTAAGTGGATGCACATATTGATTGAAGTCCTCATTGTACAGTAAGGGTTAGTTTATATACATTTTAAATGTCAATTAATGAGAAGGTCCCAGACCGAAATGGATTAAAATTCTTGCAAACAACCTCTGTATTTACTGCTCTGTTTGGGGTAAGGGTGTGATATGACAATATTTTATCATATTTTGATCAATTTTGTTACCGCGATAGACGGTGTGCCTTTCTGAGCATATCGAGGATATCATCAGTGCTTAAAGAACACTGAAAATCTGCATGTTTCATTATGAAGTGTAATTTGTTCTGTTTTATTGGATGGAGTGCAGCACATTTTGAATAAAACTCACTTTACTAAGTATGAGATAACATTTGAATGGTAGTTTTTAAGAATCTGTCACTGCTGAAGCATGATAAATATCATGTATTGTGAAAATGTCTTTAAATATTGTGGGGTTTTTTGTTTTTTACCATATCACCCAGCCCTAGTTTGGGGACAGGTCATGAACATAGAATATGGAAAATAGATTGCTACTTAAATAATCCTTACATCCTGCACTTCCGCATTTCCAGGTTCCACCTTTTACGTTCTGCCAAAATGTAGTCATCATTTGACATTTAGAAAATCGATTTTTGACAGGTGATTCAATCCAGAATCGTCCGTGTCTGTGTTACAATGCATGTGAGAATTGATTTGTTTTCCCCTCTCCTAATGCCAACATGCTCATTCCATTTCACCGACATAGAAATACAAAGTATTCAGTCGAACCGGTGATTCCTCGTTGTCTCTTGTGAGATAAGATAATTTTTATATCCGATATTCAAAAGACTTAAGTAGCACAGTCATACCTCGGCACTCTACCACCTCGGAACTCATTGAATTCGGTTCTCGACGCATTTTTACAAGAAAAATGCGTCTCGGTTCTCCTCGTTTGTTTGGCGCTCAGCTTAAACGCGTCGTGTCTCGCTCAGTGCAGATCTTCTCTGTGTTTCTCATGTTTTTCTTTGTTTTTAAATCTACAGTACAGTATTCTTAGTGCAAATAAGTCATCATGGGTCCTAAGAAGGTTAGTGATAACAGCCAACCAAAAGGAAAACAGAGAAAACATTGCGCAGTGGACTAAGCATTTAGTTTTTATTTTTCACTTTCAATACATTATTCAGTAAACTACAGGCAGTATTCCAGACGTTATTCTAAATGATGCTTTGTGTTAATGATTGTAAGTTAATGTAAGCATTTTAAGCATGTTTAAGGCTCCGCTATGAGATAATATAGTATATAGTACACTTCTTGGGTTATGATACATTGAACTTATAATGGATTTTTCGGAATGTATCCCCATCACACATCAGGAAGCACATATGTACAGTAGAACTTCATTAATGCATATAATGCCTTATACTGTGTGGATTTTCTGGCAGTTTGGAACGGATTAATTCAATATGCTCGGTACTCGACAAGCCTTCTGGAACAAACTGAGAACCGAAGTACCGCTACTGGTTTTGTTTAAAATGCTGTTGTTTAGTCTCCAAAAAGGGGGGTAAATTTTTCGTTTGAGCTTTGTTCCTCTCAAGCTTTTTTCCTTACTCATCTCCGAGAGATTTTCCTTCCGCATTTGTGGTCTAGATTTTTGTTTTTATTTGTTTATATTTAACGTCCTGTTGGCTATTCACAACAGGAGCAGGGCTACATCAGTACTAGTCACACTCATTCACGCTGGGCCAATTTAGAGCGATGTTAACCGGATTCATGTCTTTGGAATGTGCTAGGAAACTAGTGTACCTGGAGTAAACCCATACGGACATGCCAAGGTCCAAGGTCGGGTTTAAACTGGGGATCTTGGGACCTCTTGTGTCTCTAGGTATATATTGCTGCTTTACAACATTGTCTGTTATTGTCAGCATTACATAAACAATGCATAGATAAAAAAAACCGAGTTCTGTTGATGCATTTTAAGCTGATATAGAATACGCCTGACACTTCATAGGAATCCTTTCAGTTCGTCAGTCACCAAAGTGCTGCTGTATAATTACATAGTCACATGTGCTCTTAGATCTTCATGCTTGTCTTTTCACAATTCCCATCCGATCACAGGAGATTAGAGCTAAGCTTTTTAATCGGTGCTGAAAGGTCCTGATGTTACACATTGCGTAACTGGCATTCTGACCCCACAGCCAGATATCAGCCTGTGTAAAGCCTCTTTAAAATAAGAAGAGACTGGATTTTTCCTTAGACTATCTTTTTGCTACTAGATACAGTAAGTTGTGAATTGGATTACTGGCTTCACTGGCAGCTATGGGGATTTCACAGCTGCACAGTGGAATGTGTTGGATAATCTGTTGCCTTATGTAATCACTTGCTATCACAAACAAGTGAAATTGACTTTCAGTGAAGGCTTGGAGCAGCAGTGCCATGACTGAATATTGTCTCTGCTAATTAAGATGATTCTTACAAGGCTTTGTGGAAACTGAACCCTTGCTGAAATTTGATCATGCATGTTGTATATACAAATGAGCTCCTGATACCTTACTTGATACCTGAATGTGGTTGCTGTAATAAAATGCATTTGTGTGGGATTTTTAATTTGGTTGACGGGGCCAAGACTGACATTCATGTTGTGTTACGGCATAAAGTATTGATAGGAATTTTGGTTAATTTAGGTCTGTGGTAGCCTAGCGGTTAAGGTACTGGACTATGGACCACAAGGTCCAGGGTTCAAATACCACCTCTGCTAAGCTGCCACTGTTGGGTCCTTGAGCAAGGCCCTGTGGGTGACCAAATACTTATTTTCCACCATGATTTACAATTAAATTCTTTAAAAATCCTACACTGTGATTTCCTGGATTTTTTTTTCTCATTTTGTGTGTCATAGTTGAAGTGTACCTATGATGAAAATAACAGACCTCTCTCATCTTTCTAAGTAGGAGAACTTGCACAATCAGTGGCTGACTAACTACTTTTTTGCCCCACTTTACTTAAAACGACAATTAAGATATTATCATAGACGATACATATCAAAAACCCCTATAGAGAACTATTAGCCTATAGGTAGGGTGACCAGACATCCCATTTTTCCTGGGATAATCTTGTAGTTCAGCTCATGCAACAGTGTCCTAAACGCTTGCATTTATTCAAAAGAAACGCACCAGTTATTTCACAAGTTACTGTACACGTCTAACCATAAAATACATTGTTGTGACAAGCTGGTAGACACTTGGCCTCACGAATCACACCACCCAGCTCAATGCTGTATGCTTTTTATATTTTTTACTGGAGAGCTTAGCTGTGTCCTTATGCAAATTTAGCTGACTTACAAAACAAAGAACCCAAAATCAGCTTTAGAGCTTAAGCACAAACCACCACATAAAATCAGTTTTCCAGCTCATGCTTGGTCTGAGTTGCCGCTGTTCTGCTCTATTTACTTTAAATAAACACAGACAAAAGAAAGACAATACCCCGAGATTTATAGGGGCTTTTAAATTCTTTATTTCACTTACCCTAAGTCTTCCCCCTTCACATTAGCTCCCTCCCATTACAGCCCAGGCAAAACAATAACACTTCGCCGCAATTGTTTTTCCTGGTAAATAATGAATTCTTTTCCTACACTGAGGTAAAATTTTGTTTGTTGCAATGGAACCTAAATTACTTATATCATATAAACACAAATCCTATCATTAAACCATCTGAACTATTAGTGTCGGTTACATAGTGCTCTAAACTTGTGCTTGATTTGAGAATTGCCTGGGCAGATGTAAACCACCTGGCATAAATATATGATGTTAGTTACTATGAAGGCACCAAGGGAAGCTATTTATTAAATTGAAGACATATATAAAACGCACTGTAGCTGATCCTTGTTTTTTGTGTTGGTGGCAGGTGCCGTCAGATGACTCGGTGGGACTGCTGGCTGAACCTCAGGTGGCCATGTTCTGCGGGAAACTCAACATGCACATCAACGTCCAGAGCGGCAAGTGGGAGCCCGATCCTACAGGCACCAAAAGCTGCATCAGCACTAAGGAGGGCATTCTACAGTACTGCCAGGAGGTACAATTACAGAGATTAGTACTGCTCTTTTTGTATGGTTTTGAAAATATTTGATTCATATTACTATTTTCTGTTCATCAAAACAACCATCCTGCTTTTCTCAGTCCCATGATGTGCCCCTCTCAGAGTCTGTCAACTTGGCAGAATTTCTTTGAGTATGTCGTAGAGACATGTCTCACCAAGAGGTACATTACCCAAAAGTAGGAGCCTTTCTATAGACAGCAGGGGAGGTGCTTTTATGCCCTCTTGTGGCAAAATTCAGTGTCTAATCAGCCCACAATCTGTACATATCTACCTGAGACAGAACTGCATGCTGAGTTTTGTAGCAATCCTATCTAAACATTTCTATCTGGGACTGTGGTGGCCCAGCGGTTAAGGTACTGGACTCTGGATCAGAATGTCCAGGGTTCAAATCTGACAAGCTGCCACTGTTGGGTTCCTGAACAAGGCCCTTAACTCACAATTACTTGGATTGTAAGACTGTATCAGCTGTAAGTCGCTCTGGATAAGGGCGTCTGCTAAATGATAGAAATGTGAAATGTGAATCTGTCAAATGAACAGCCTTCATGACATTTTTATCAATATGTACACATGAACCGAAACATTATAATCACCTGCCTAATACACTTTTGGTTGTCTCCTTACAAAAAAGCTCTGATCCACCAAGGCATGGACTCCACAAGACTCCTGAAGGTACCCTGTGGTTTCTGGCAAGAAGACTTTAGCAGCAGATTCTTTGAGTCCTATAAGTTGTGAGGTGGAGCTGCTGCACTTGTTGTTCCACAGAAATATTCCAGAAATATTCAATCGGATGAGAGTTAGTGAATTTGGAGGCCAGGGCAACACCTCTAATTCTTTAAATCATTCCGGAACCATCTAGGATTACCATTATCAGGAAGGGATGTACCTGAGATGTACCCAGATGAATGCCATGACTTTCACAGCCTATCCTGGAAATGGTCCGGGCAGAGACAGGGGTGCTTGTCGGCGGATCAAACGATCCTCTCTACTGGTGGTCTGGTCTGGGGTGTCCAGAGCCTGTTTGCAATGTGTGCATGCTTTCATGGAAACACTGTGTCAGAAAGGCCTAGATGGTGGGCAGTTCATCAAAACAACCATCCTGCCTCCAGTGATAGTCCCTCGCAGAGTCTGGCAACTTGGCAGAATTTCTTCGAGTATGTCGTAGAGGCATGTCTAGCAGTCAAACTCTCACCACGAGGTACACTACCCAAAAGTAGGCTCTGAGAGCCTTTCTATAGACTTTTAAATACTTTTATGTCCTCATGTGGCAAAACGTAGTGTCTAATCAGACCACACCTGTAATCATTGCATATCTGCTTGAGATATAACTGCATGCCGAGTTTTGCAGCAGTCCTATCTAAACATTTGTATCTGGGTTATTGTTTTTACCAATGAATATGTAATTATTGTTTGCGATCCATTTTTAATTTGTTTTATACAGATATGGATAGCTTACATTATATTCTCCAATATGAACAAACATGAAGGAATGTAATCAGTTACAATCGATAGAAAACTCAAACACTGTAACACCAAATAAGAAAAGTAAATGTAGGGTGAGTTTTACAGGCATTCGTCTACAAAATCCATAAGAGCTTATTTAATTGCGTCCCACGCCAGCACTATAGCTGATGTAGCACTATTCATCTTTGCAGTAGTGTGCTCAGGGGAAACAATATCATTGTAGAATAGTAACCATTGTTTCGAGTGTCATATATTTGGATTGATCCAATTATGTGTAATAGACTTTTTAAGTGCGGATAGGCCATCAAAGACTAATCATTTTTTGAGCTAATGTAAAGAGAAAGAATATTATCACACAACAGGGACTTCACTAGAGATTTATGAATAGGGGCCTAAGTTTTGACTAGGGGTTTCTAGAGGTAAGCCCCTAGGACTTTTAAATTAAAAATTACCCATATGGCCCGAGTTATGAAATATACTACTTAAATACTGAGAATATAGACTGGTACAATCAAACGTGCATCTGGTCTGTGGCTACATTCATGTGAATTAGGGCTGCAACTAACGATTATTTTAATAATCGATTAATCGGTCGATTATTTTTCGATTAATCGATTAATCGGATTTTTTTTTAAAAACTTTACATGTCTTTATTCAGGAATATAACATTAAATAACATAGCAAATAAGTGCTTACAAAAAATTAATAATAATAAATTAAATTCATTAATAACTTAAAATAACAAATTCAATGATAAAGAAAAATAAGTGCATCTCTGATGCAAACACTACATACAAACTCATTCACTCCCTTTCTTTAGGAACTTTGCATTGCAATCCAAAAATGTTATCATGTCAACATGCTCCAGGCTAAAGCTGGCTCTCTTTTTAGAGACTATGGCCCTGTCCACACGAACGCGGGTATTTTTAAAAACGTAGCTTTTTCTATGCGTTTTGACCGTTCGTCCACACGAAAACGGACTTTTTTTTGCAAAACTCCTTCCAGGGTGAAGATTTTTAGAAACTCCGATTTCAGCGTTGTCGTTGGACTGGGAAAACGGAGTTTCTTGCTTGTAACGTCACTTTGTGCGCCGTTATCTCCTTTGTTTACATGAGGCGACTTTGTACAATAGCGGACGTAGCCAAAATAGTGCCAGCTGTAACACTGCTGACCGAACTTGTTACAAATCTACAAATACATTTACAATTATTACTTTTTCATTACACTGAAGAACAGAGGCGTCAGAATGCGCTACGGAGGTCACTACTATATCCATCACACCCACAAAGCAGTTTCCGCCCCCAGCGTCGCTGGTTTGGGACGAGACCCGGTCGGACCTCTCGTTCGTGGGACAGCTTTCAAAATGAAGTGTTTGTTGAAGAACAATGGCGAGAAAATGTTCGTATGCATAGGACATCGCTGTTGTCGTTGAGTGAGCTGCTTCGCTGGCATATAGGCCTGCTTGTTTGGCACTGCTCTTGACAGCGACTGTGTGCATTTTTGCGTTTTCATGTGGACGAAGTTTTTTGTTTAAACAGTGCTTGTGTGGACGGGATGTTTTTTATAAACGAATTTGAAAACCCCCGTTTTATAAAATACCCGTGTACGTTTGGACATAGCCTTAACGCTAACTTATTTTGAAGATTCCACGTCTGCGCCGGCTCCGCCTCGCTCCGTTCAATCGCTCGTGTTTTTTTTCCAGCGCTGACCGCAAGTAACGTAAGCGGATATGATAAGGCGGGGGACACATAAATCATGCAACACAACGAATCGAAAATGAAATTCGTTGTCGACGCTTTTAATAATCAATTATTATCGATTTTATCGATTCGTTATTGCAGCCCTAATGTGAATGCATGTGTTGCATACATTTGACAGCAGAAACTCTTTCACTGGCTTTTACAGTAGGCTAACTTTACATTCATCAGGTTTCTTCTGCTAACATAATGAAATATCCACCAGTGCATCAAAGACTTTTTATTTTAGTTAATAACAGACATTCAAATAAAGTATTTTCTTTATTTTTGTCTTGACATTATACTTGCCTTCAGGAACATCCAGTCACACAGAAACCTTGTTGCGTAGTAAAGCAGTGCAGAGCGGTAGCCCTCTCAAAGAACAAAACCTTCAACATTTAAAGTTTCAGGAACGTTATGAATCAGCAGCGCCTCCCCCAGGTCCAAGTGCATCAAATTTACATTGTGAATACAGAGACAGATAGCACAGTGGAAAAAGAGGGCATAAATGAAACACAGAAAAACTATTGACGATTTAAACTAATAATGCATGTTTATTTGGGAGGAGGGACTATAGCCCCCTAAAACAGGTCTAACAACGTCCATGTCACACAATAAACAGAGACAAGGATTTTTATTCTAGATCTCGATCATATCGGACAATGTTGACTGTATATAGTCCCAGAATTTTCTAACCTCACTGCAATTCCAAAATGTGCAGGAATGATCTGTCAGAATCGGAATTATAATTCTATTATAATTCTTAGGAACTCAACTGTTAAAGTGATCGGACGTTGATCGGATGGACGTTAAATGACACATTCCTATATTTCTCACATGTTGATATTGTAATGAGATCATTAACAGTTTCATCTTTGAGTGGTCATTAATATTTTGGCTCACCAGGCTGTTCTGGGTGATAATGGTGATAATGGTGATATGTTCTGCACTTTTCACACTGTACGAACTGTCCATGTTGTTCTGTCTAGGTCTACCCGGACCTGCAGATCACAAATGTAGTGGAGGCCAATCAGCCGGTCAGCATCCAGAACTGGTGCAAGAAGGGCAGACGTCAGTGCCGCAGCCATGTTTATATCGTCGTGCCCTACCGCTGCCTGGGTGAGCAGCCGTGTGCATTCAGATTAGGACTTTGCCATTAGAATATAGTCCACGTCCGAACAACCAAGCATTCCTTAGATAGTAGCTGGGATTTGTAGGATATTAAAGTGATGCCTTTGGGTGGAGCTCTGTATGTGTTTTTATTGCCGAGCCGCACCATCTGTCTGCTGCCTGGGAAACCAGACCGTCAGTGACAGAATGTTCCCAGCGAGATATCAGTTGTTTCTCACATACTGATAGGACAGGGAATGTGATTCATCATCTATTAGTAACAGATTCTTCTCGGCCCTCCACTTATCTGTGTTGTAGCATAAATCTGTAAGACTATGTGGCCGTTTTATCAAATAGATGTTTCATTTCACAATATGGTATTCTTTGCCAGTCGGTGAGTTTGTGAGCGACGCCCTCCTGGTTCCTGACAAGTGCAAATTCCTCCACCAGGAGAGGATGGACATGTGTGAGAGCCACCTTCACTGGCACACTGTGGCTAAAGAGGTAAACACAAAAACACACACTGCACACACGAGTGGGCGGTATGACTGTACGTACTGTGTAGCAAAATGTTCTGCCAGTATAGATTTGGTTATAATGTTTATTCCACAGCATTTCTAGATCATTCGTACTTTGCTGTAGCATGGGTGGGGCTTTTACTCTGTTGATCTGTGAAAGCCATGAGGAAGGATGGTGGAAGGGGGGACATTTCAGACTCAAAGGACTTCACAAACAGCTAAAGATGAGGAACTTAGGTAAACTGGAGAGACTTCCGTTGTGTGGACTTGTTTTGGTTGTACAACCCCGAATCAGAAAAATTTGGGACTGTATGGAAAATGCAAATAAAAAAAGCGCAGTGTTTCTTACAGTTACTTTGACTTTTATTTCTGGGACTGTGGTAGCCTAGTGGGTAAGGTACTGGACTATGGACCAGAAGGTCCAGGGTTCAAATCCCACCTCTGCCAAGCTGCCACTGTTGGGTCCTTGAGCAAGGCTCTTAACCCACAATTGCTTGGATTGTAAGACTGTATCAATTGTAAGTCGCTCTGGATAAGGGTGTCTGCTAAATGCTGTAAATGAAATGTAAAATTTCATTGCAGACAGTATGAACCCAAGATATTTCATTTCATTTGTTAATAAACATCCATTCCTGTATTTCAGGTCTGCAACACCTTCCAAAATAAGTTGGGATGGTGACGCATTTACCATTTTGTAATGTTGCCATTCCTTGTCACAATACTTAAAAGATTCAGTTCAGTCCAGTCCAGTTCAGTCCAGTCCAGTCCAGTATCTGTACCCACTTCTTCAGTAGCCATGCCTTTGTAAAGTGTGCAGCATGTGGTTTTGCATTGTCTTGTTGAAAAATACATGGACGTCCCTGGAAATGATGTCGTCTTGAAGGCAGCTTATGTCGCTTTAAAATCTCAGTGTACTTTTCTGCATGAATGCTGCCATCACAGAAGTGTAAATGACCAATCCCAAGAGCACTGACCCAACCCCATACCATGACAGAGCCTGATTTTGGACTTGTTGCTGGTAACAGTCTGGATGGTCATTTCCATTCTTGGTCACACGGTGTCCATTTTTTCCCAAAAAAAAAAAAAGATCTGGAATATTGATTCATATGAGCACACTACATGTGTCCACTGTGTGATGGTCCATCCTAGATGCCTCCCAGCCCAGAGAAGTGGATGCTGCTTCTGGATGATTAACATAAGGCTTCTTTTTGCATACTAAATTTGTAAGTGGTGTTTGTGAATGTAACTCCGTACTGTAGTGCTTGACAAAGGTTTGCCAAAGTCATACCTTGCCCATCTGGTTCTGTCAACTAATGATTAATGACGGTTCTTGATGCAGTGCAGGGATCATGGCATTCAACTTAGGCTTATGCCCTTACTTGTTATGCACTGAAATTCCTCCAGATTCCTTAAATAGTTTAGTGATGTTATGCACCGTAAAGAGAGAAATATGGCTTTTTCTGATTTGGGGCTGTACAAAATCTGACACTGTTACTTGTAAAGCTTGCCACTTGACAGCAAATTTCAGCATCTTAACCAAAGCATGTGGAGAAGCATTACAAAAGTCTGCAGCATCCCGGTTGTAAAACACCATGAGGTCCTAAATGTAAATCCAAAGAGTCACGTCAGGTTTAGATAGGTTTGGCTGAATGATTTGTTAAAGCTACAGTGTTTGACAAGAAGTCTAGTTCAGTGGTGCTTGAAAGTATGTGAACCCTGCAGAATTTTCTGTATTTCTGCATAAATATGACCTAAAACATCATCAGAAGTTTTGTAACCTTTTTCAGCCTGATGAGCATCAACAACTCTTTTTCTGAGGTCCTAGGAAATCTCCTTTGTTCGTGCCATGATACACTTCCACAAACATGTTGTGAAGAGCAGACTTTGATAGATCCCTGTTCTTTAAATAAAACAGGGGGCCCACTCACACTGATTGAAAACACCTGACTAATTTCACCTTTCAAATTAACTGCCAATCCTAGAGGTTCACATACTTTTGCCACTCAAAGTGGGTTCTCTTTATCTACTTTTAGGACTTGTGTGAAAATCTGATGATGTTTTAGGCCATATTTATGCAGAAATGTAGAAAATTCTAAAGGGTTCACAAACTTTCAAGCCCCACTGTAGATGAAAGCAGATAAGGAATGGTATTACATGTTATTTTTGTAAGGACACGGTTGAAAAGGACATAATGAAAACCCTTGATCTGAAGTATGTCATGCCGAGCCGCAAGCACTTGTGTATATGGTGAGTGCTGGCTCAAATTAAAGACCAGCTGCTCTGTTGAATTTTATGCAACAACTACCAATTTGTGGATGAGCCGAACTATGAAGCTGTATAGGAGCTTAACTATACACTCCATTAAAGATTGGACATCGTACGCATCTCGAAGAACACACTGGGGTAATGATAGCCAAAAATCTTTTAATTGTTTTTCAGTGTTATGTGAAACTATAGTTGCAAGTACATTTCTTGAAATGTGATTAAATGCCTTTTTAATCAAGTGCCAATTTATTCATTCATGGACTGAATGACTAAAATGGTCATTTTCTATACTATGTAAGTTTTTCTTCCAAAATTGCTATATTTGTGACATACACTCACTGATCACTTTATTAGGTACACCATGTTTCTACATCATCGTCCATTTTATCAGTTCCACTTACCATATACAAGCACTTTATAGTTCTATAGACTATAGACTGTAGTTCATCTATTTCTCTACATACTTTGTTACTTCCATTTACTCTGTTTTCTAATGGTCGGGACCCCCACAGATCAGGTACTATTTGGGTGTTGGATCATTCTCAGCACTGCAATTACACTGAGGTGTATAAAAATTCCAGCAGCACTGCTGTGACTGATCCACTCATGCCAGCACAACACACACTAACAGGCCACCACGACATCAGTATCACTGCAGTGCTGAGAATGAGCCTCCAGCCAAATAGTACTTGATCTGTAATAGATAGTAATAGATCTTGAACTAATGGTCATGTCCATTAGAAAACAGAGTAAAGGGGACTAACAAAGTATGTAGAGAAACAGATAGACTGTTCTTGTAGAATTGCAAAGTCCATCTATAGGGTATGGGGGACAATGATTAGTAGAAACGAGGTGTAACTTACAGAGTGATCAGCGAGTGTATAGTTACTGTGATGTAAATAGACCATGATAGAGAAATTTGCAATCATTGCTCACCACATGCACGTGTTGTAGTGGGAAATCCAGTAGGTTGGTATGATTCTTAAAGAATTCAAAATCTTTTTCTTGTAGCTGTAAGCTAAATAGTCAACGGCAGCCTGTAATGACATTTTAATTAATTTCACCGACATGGATCAGTGTGTTTGCTGAAATAGCCAATCTGTAAGCTCTTAGAAATGGAATAGCAGTTAACCCCACAAGCTAATTTTAACTGCACATACTAAGCTTTTATAGTAGGCAGTAAATTCTAACCTCATTATCTCGCCTACGTCTGTTTCATGGCTATTTTTGGCGAGAGGCATGTTTTGTGACTTGGCAAGGTTACAAAAAACTAGACAAAGGCAGTGACTTTCATACCTGATGCTGACGTAATGTGTTTTACTGAGCAGCCCTCATGCTCGTACAATTACATATGCAATGTGCATAAACATTCAAGGATTCAGGATTCAGCACTTTATTGCCATATCAGTACTTGACTGAGAGGAATTTGTTACAGTGCAGCTCAAAACAAACACCAACATCCATCCACACATAATACAAAAATACAGTAATATACACCATTATGGTAATGAGAGGAATTTAATATTCTAATAGCCGATTTTTTTTAAGAATGTACAAAGTGTTTTTCCTTAATTTTTAATGTTATCTATATTGAAGACATCAAATCTTTGAGGGAACACATGGAATCATGTAGTGAACAAAAAAGTGTTAAACAAACTAGAATAAGTTTTATACTTTAGATGCTGTGTTTCAACCATACCTCTGCAGAACAAAGCTGATGGTTGCAAACACATTAAGAAGGTGTGAAAGTCCTCAAGTTGACTCTTGACAATGCCCACCTGTTAACTGAAACCCTTTGTGATTACCTTATAAAGCTGATTTGAGAGAATGCCAAGAGCGTGCAAAGCTGTCAAAGCAAAGGGTGGCTACTTTGAAAAACCTGAAGTATAAAACATATTGTAGTTCGTATAACACTTTTGTTTACCACATAATTCCATATGTGGCCCTTGATAGCTTTGATGTCTTCAATTTTAATATTAAATGTAGAAAATAAGAAAAATCAAGAAAAATCATTCAGTGAGTCTAAGATGTGTCTGGTACTGTGCATGTATTGTTTCTATTCATTGACGCAAATTTGAGAAATAGTTCGTGATAGATGATGTTTCTGTGACGCGAAATCCAGTCTGCGATGAATAACAAGTTCTGATTGTTCAAAATGGCGCGTCGGCATGTCAATCGTTGTATACTTTAGGCTAACTAAAAGACTGACGATGAGATTAACACATCAACGGAGCAATAACAATTAGCAGCGAGGTATCAGCAGAGTGGGCAGGGTCAAGATCCGCCAACAAGATGAGCTGCCAGCTGAGGAGAGAACACGGAAGGCGACCCTGTCAGTAGGATTAAAGTGACACCAACTGAAAACTTGGCGGTTTAATGGGTTAGAATTTCATTGCTGGCAAGACATTTGTCACATTTGAAGAATGGCAAGGGCGAGAGCCGAGGTTGGCGGCTTTTCGAGGTAAAGTGCATGGAGGGAAGTCACAGGTGGCAAGAGATAACGAGGCTAGACTGTACAATCCACATACAGTCTTACACTGATGACTCACTGACCTTCTTTGTTTCTCTCTCCTTCTCGTTTCTCTTTCTTCTCTAGTCCTGTGGCGATCGGTCCATGAACCTGCATGACTTTGGCATGCTGTTGCCGTGTGGTATTGACCGTTTCCGCGGTGTCGAGTTTGTGTGCTGCCCACTGGAGGAGCAGAGGGAATCTGAGGCCGAGGAGCAGGAGGAGGTCAACTCGGACGTGTGGTGGGGAGGAGCTGAGAACGAGTACACGGACAGGTAGTCTGATAAAACACTTATCACACATCATTATCCCCAGCCAGAACCCTCGGCACCTTAGCTAAGCAATGCAGAAAAGGCTGCTATTCCTGAATGGTTTCATTAAGTGGTATCAGATCGGGATTCGGTTGCTTTTGAGCTCCAGTAATAGATGCTAACAGGACGCACTTCCTCTTTCGTTGGTCCCAGTGTTCCCAAACAAGTCCCCACAGAACAGCAGAGCCTGGAGTCTACCACCATAGAGGAGGTTCAGGACAAGGCCGAGGAGGAGGATGATGATGATGTTGATGATGATGAAGAGGAGGCTTGGGAGAATGACGAGGATGGTGACGGTGTGGAAGACGATGAGGAAGATGATGAGGACGAAGATACTGTGAACGAAACCAGTGAGCAAGCTTCAAATGTTGCTATGACAACTACCACTACTACCACCACTGAGTCTATAGAAGAGGTTGTACGAGGTAAAATGTGCATACACACACACACAAACAAATGCATGTACAGTGGTAAATTGGTTCTCGACCACCTTAGAACTCGTCGAATTCGGTTCTCGACTCATTTTGACTGGAAAAATTTGTCTCGGTTCTCGTTGCTTGATCGGTACTCGGTCGCACTTGCTTAAACTTGTATGAGTCAAGCCACCAACTCGTTTCAGCCAAACTCGAATCATGATTCATGACTCGACACATTGATTCAGACACAGCCCTCAGAGAAGTTCTCCGCTGTGTTTATAGTGTTTTTCTTTATTTTTACATCTATAGGACTGTGTTCTTAGTACAAATGGGTCCTGATAAGGTTAGTAATGACAGCCAAGTGAGTCCTCCAGAACACAGGCTGCAGTTAGCCTAGCAGCTATGCTAGAGGCGCGGCTATACAGTTTAGAACGCTCTACTAAACACTCGTTAAGCTCCTCAGTTCATGATACATTTAACTTATGATGGATTTGTCGGAACATATCCCCATCTTAAATCATGGAGCATCTGTACAATACAACTCCATTAATGCATGTAATCTGGAAGTGCTACCTTAACTTAGTGTACTGTATAGCAGTGGTCAACTGATATGGGTCTTTTAATGGTCGATACCAATGCCAGTATTTTGAGAGGAGGGTGAGCAATGGCCGATGTTTTTTTTTTGCAACTACTAAAAGTAATAATAACAAATGCAACACAAAACTGCTTAACTTAAATTAACTTTTAAGTTATAAATGCAGTGTCTCTGTTTGCATTGTCTTTTTTAATAAAAAAAATAGTTCTATTGTACTTAAGAGTATTTATTGTTAGATAACAATAAATGGGACTGTGGTAGCAAATAAAAAAAGCGCAGTGTTTCTTACAGTTACTTTGACTTTTATTTCTGGGACTGTGGTAGCCTAGTGGGTAAGGTACTGGACTATGGACCAGAAGGTCCAGGGTTCAAATCCCACCTCTGCCAAGCTGCCACTGTTGGGTCCTTGAGCAAGGTCCTTAACCCACAATTGCTTGGATTGTAAGACTGTACCAATTCTAAGTTGCTCTGGATAAGGGTGTCTGCTAAATGCTCTAAATATAAATGTAAATAACAGCATCTTCTTCTTTCTATAAACAAGTAAATGCCCTAAAAAACAGTGTTAGAGTAGTGCAGACTGCATCTTTAATCCAGCAAGTTGTATTGCTGGGAAACAGTTTTCATATTCTCATAAATGACCCCACCCTCAATAAATGTTCTCTCGGCATCTTTGTTTTTAGTCACAATGTAGTCCCAATTTATGTGCTGCAAGGTGTAATGCAGGAAAACATTTTTTCTTCACTACTTCTGAATATCGGCCATCAATGGCATTAATAGACCACTGCTATATAGCCTTGATCAGACAATGTCCAGATCACATAATGTACAGTTTCACAGAACAGATAGAGCACTTTAAGTGACGCAAACCTGTATCTGAAATGGCATTCAGAATAGTCTGTGACCCTGAACATTCACAATAAGTTTTCAATTTAAAATGATGAATGGAGGACCATTTACCCATTTAAAAAAGAAAACAGGTTATGTGAGTATTCATTAACATGCCATGTTTCAGTAGATGAGTTCTACATTGATGGGCACTCAGGTGTTGCAATGATCTAATATGGCATTCAACCACTGGAGCAATCCGGGTTTGGTTTCTGTCTGAGGGAGGGCATGCCAGTCAGGGCCTGTAACTGTAGCCCTACCTTAAAGCTATCCATGAAAATCATTGTTAAAACCTATACAAAGGAGGCCAAAGGTCTTAGAGCACTAGTGAAAATGCTTTTGATCGTTTTGCATTTCTGTGTAATTGAATACAATGTTTTTTTTTTTGTACAAATCATATAATCGGTATAACAATTCAAGTGAAACGTTGGATCTTTGACAAAAATATATTTCAGAACATTTTGCACTCAAGCTGGCATGGACTCCACAAGTTTGTGGACAATCTGATTAGCCATATTCTCTCAGCATGATTTCTCAATTTTCCAAAGAGCATCTTGGGTTGTCACTGAATGCTTGAATTTATCTGCTTTCAAGTGCCTCCATAAATGCTCAATGGGGTTTAAGTCAGGTGACTGTGAAGGAAAGTCTATGGCAGTAAGAACTCCTTCATCTTTTTTTGGTCTCCAAGTAGTTGTTGCAAAGCTCTGAGTTGTGATAATGATGTCTTTATCTTGCTGCAGTATGAATCCTTCTCCACAAAGATCAAACCATGCATTTTCACTAGTGCTCACTACTAGTCATTTGTCCCTCCACTGTATAATAATGAATAATCTCATTTGTTTAATAGAAGCCAAACCCTGTCATAACACATTTAGTTTTAGCGACTGTGGTATATTTCGGACTCTTTCATCCAAGAGCTTGAAGTAAACCAGAACCTTTAATTAAAGTATTGTTGTGTCACAAACTGTACGCGGCCAACTCCGCATACATTGACACCCCTGGTAAACATGAACAAAACTTTCCTGGTCTGAATGGTCGAAAAACTAGACTTTAAATGAAATGTCTGTGTCCATGTCACATGAACTGTGGTAGACTAGCGGTTAAGGTGCTGAACTGTGGACCAAAAGGTCCAGGGTTCAAATCCCACCTCTGTCAAGCTGCCACTGTTGGGTCCTTGAGCAAGACCCTTAATCCAAAACTGCTTTGATCGCTCTGGATTTAGCAGTCGCGTCTGCTAAATGACATTAATTAAATATTTATCACCAGTAGTGATAAAAACTGGTACTTGAGAAAAGTTTGGTGTTCTAAGGTCACTGCTTTAGTATATTAAGCCTTGTTAAGCTTTTTACTTAGAATGGATTGAAATGGGAAGCAAACAGCTTAACGTTAAAATTATTACTTTTGAAGTTGAAATATTAAGGAAATAAAGATGTACTTTATACTTAAATATTTGGCATGTTTTTTCATTTTGGAATCGAAACTTGGAATTGAAAAGAACTCGATTAGACTGTGGTGGAACTGTGGGGGCCTAGTGGTTAAGGTACTGGACTATGGACCAGAAGGTCCAGGGTTCAAATCCCACCTTTGCCAGGCTGCCACTGTTGGGTCCTTGAGCAAGACCCTTAACCCAGAATGGCTTGGATTGTAAGATTGTATCAATTGTAAGCCGCTCTGGATAACGGTGTCTGCTAAATGACGTAAATATTGATAAGCAGAATTGGAAAAGATGAAATGCAAACCCAACTCAAGGGCTGGTGGATTAAAATAACCCACATCCTAAAAGTGGAAATTCTAATAACTGGAGTTGAGGTGATTTGACTGTATATAATCACATACATCCTTAAACAGTTACTCATTTACATTTACAGCATTTAGCAGACGCCCTTATCCAGAGCAACTTACAATTGATACAGTCTTACAATACAAGCAATTGTGGGTTAAGGGTCTTGCTCAAGGACCCAACAGTGGCAGCTTGGCAGAGGTGGGATTTGAACCCTGGACCTTCTGGTTCATAGTCCAGTACCTTAACCACTAGGCTACCACAGTCCACACACTGCTGGGATTTGAACCCAGGATCTCCTGTTTACAAGACAGGCGCTTTAACCAACTAAGCCACCTGCCCCAAAGAAAAGCACTTATGAGTGGAATAACAGTGAGTGCTTCTATTTGAAGTTTTCCTTTAAAGGTTTGCTTTTGTTTACTTCACTGATACTCGAATAACACACGTTGAATCGTCAGCATCATCTGTGTATGCATTTATGCTTGTGTGTCATACTAAGCATTTCTTCCCTGTCAGCCGTGTGCTGGGCCCCGGCGCGGAAAGGCCCGTGTCGTGCCAGACTGCCTCGTTGGCATTTCGTGGCCGAGGCGGGCCGCTGCGCCCCTTTCAACTTCGGGGGCTGCGGAGGCAACCGTAATAACTTTGAGTCGGAGGAGTACTGCATGGCTGTGTGCAGCAGCAGCGTGCGTAAGTGCACACAGCCCCCAAGATCCACCTGTCCTGTCAGGGATGGAGTGTCTCTGTCTGCTCTGCTCTCTCCTCTGCTGAACTGTGCTTATCAGATGACTGCTTTAGTGCACATGGATGCAGAGCCTTTCTGTCGACACCTCGATTAACGTTTTCTCTGGAATGTCACCTAAATGCTAAATCTTCCAGTAAAGAGCAGTGTGAGCCTTTTGCGTGACTGAGCACCCTTACAAAGCTTTAGCATTGTGTCCTAATACTTACGGCATAGATACTTGGGCTTGTAGTCTTCATTTAACACACCCGCGTGGTTCTCTGTTAATCTCCTAACCCTGCGTTCATGAGTGTTGTGTAACAGTAGCTGGTTTCTCCCTCCTCTGTGAGACCAGCTTGTCCGACCGGTCTGCGCCTGACCCGCACCTCCGTGGTTTCCGCACAGTTAAGCATAAAGTTGGACGCTGTGGGAGACTCACACATTGTCATCTTGATACCGCATGCACTCGCACCCACCACTCAGGCGCTGACTCAGTCCAATCTGGAGTTAGAGACACCGTCACTGTAGAGCACACTCAGACACACAGAGGACAGCAGTCCTTTCTGTTCACAAGTCCCTTCTGACTGATCCTGCATCTGTCCAGCATGGATTCACAGTGCCCTCTTTTTACTAACGCTACCAAAGGCTGCCGCGTTACACAGCTGTCCTTTTGTGTGTTGTCTTGATTTTTGTAAATACCTAACGTCAGCTGTTCTGCCTTGAGTGTAAGGAACACTCCAGTGTTTTTCACCCACATCTATGTGTTCTAGCACACAGTAGATAACCATCAGTCATGACTGAAACAGCTCTCTGTACTGTATGAAGAATGGAAAACCTGTTGAATTAAAATGGACTCATAATTGAAGTGTCGGAAGCTGCTCAAAGCAGGTAATCCATTGCAAATGACTAGTTCTTTCAGAATGTAAAGGGGATTACTTTACTCGCTACTTAATATAAAAATAATTCACATTGCTCATTAGTTACAGTAGAAATACTGACTGAAACCAATATTAATCTGTACTTCCTAACCAATTAAAAATACAAGGGTAACAGGCGGTAGTGTTTTAAATGCCTTACTTTAAAAAATCATCTATATGCAAATCTTTTATTGTATGGAGTTTTTCAGAATTGGCCAGCAGATGGCGCCAATGTCCGACACTGAATTTTTTTTTAAAAGCGATCGGTTCAAATGAGGCCCAGTGAGGTGCAGTGGTTAGCACTGTGGCCTCACAGATCCGATATCCCCAGTTCGATCCTGACCCCGGGCTTCGTCTGTGTGGAGTTTGCATGTTCTCCCTGTGTTCGCATGGGTTTCCTCCCACAGTCCAAAGACATGGGTGTTGGGTTAATTGGTGTTTTTAAAAGTGCCCCTTAGTGTGTGAGTGTATGTGCCCTACGATGTATTGGCACTCTGTCTAGCATTGTTCCTGCCTTGCACCCTGTGTCGGCCGGCTAGGCACCGGCTTTCCCACGACCCTGTTAAGTATAAACAGATAAGAAAGTGAATGAATGAATGGTTCAGATGAATCATAGCCTCGTTTCTTGCATTGCTAGATGTGTGCAGATTACTTAGGCTCAAAAAGCTAATATAAAAAGGACATTTGTTGTAAATGATTTAAAATAATTTCTGTTTTACGCTCGAAAACATGAGTAACGCAAATTTCTTATCAGTCAGTAACTGTAATGAATTTGAACCGTAATGTGTTATACTTGTTTGTTCCACGAAAAAGGTTTTTGCTAAACAACTGGAAAACTAAGAATGAAGGAATACGCAAAGTAGTCGCACTGGTTCCGTGTACATTCCCTAATGATGTGTGTGAGCTATGTAGCACAAAGTCAACTTGTCTGTGTTGGAACAGATTTTTCCCTCTTAGAGTGCTTCTATTTGCAAAATAATGAATTATCCACATATATAAGGGTGTGAAAATGACTTGAATTGGTAGAGGTGTCATCAAATTATGAGCCCAGATTCAATTCAAAAACAAAACTGCTGAAATTCAAAACAGCCGTCGCAAATCGTGACAATGTGATTCCCTGGTGTGTGTGTGTGTATGAGAGAGAGCTAAATCTAGCAGCGGTTTCTTCAGTCCTCGTTACCAATGAAGTCTAGCCAGTTAAATGCAGTAACTAAATATATCCCTTCCTTTACGTGCAAGAGCATGCGTCCCTGTAGCGCTCCAATCAATGTTGAATTCAGACACCCATGTGATGTGATATCTGTGGGGGAACCTAAGCTAGATGCACCATGCCGAGCTGACAGACAATGCCAATGCCAGTTAACAGACAAAACAATATCAGTGAAGAAATATTTTGAAATCGTTGTTCCTAACCGAATTGAAACTGGGACAAGTCATGTCGGATTTAACTGATCTGAAAATGCTTGCACAAGCCTAATTTACAAATTTAATACATGAAGTTGTACAAATATATTTCACGCCAAGGCTTAATTACAGACTTCCATTATGAACTGAGCAACCTGGTTTTCTCTTCTTTTCTCAGTACAGGGAATTACCCAAATGACTGTCCTTGGTAATTGCCTGCATGCTACATTTAGAGATTACGCTGAAAAACACTCTGAAATGGCTTGTATGTGTGATATCTCTGGGAATTAATGAGTAACGCTGCATTATGGGGCCTTTTGCCCATTGCTACTTCCTCACCCTATCAGTACCCACTATGGCTCCGAGTCCCCCAGACGCTGTCGGACGATACCTAGAGGCACCAGGAGACGTGAATGAGCACAGCCACTTCCAGAAGGCTAAAGAACGCCTAGAGGCCAAACACAGGGAGAGGATGTCTCAGGTGAGCAACATTTGAGTATTACGTCATGGATGAAGATCTGATCATTCTGTTATTACAATGAGTGCATTCACACACACTTAATAATTCAATAAATGCAGAGAGTCATATTTTGTCAACAATCCGATCAACGAGTATACATGCACTTGAGTAATCAGATAATGGGCAATTCTGGCGTTCCATGATTTGGGTAATAATTGGATTTCTACTTAGCAGCCAGCCAATAATCTCAGACAAAGATGTGATGTGCAGTGGCTGGGAGGGTAGCAGTACTGCCTCACAGCGAGAAGGTCCTGGGTTAGGATCCAGTTGGTGTGGTCTGGGTCCTCCCCGTGTCCGTGTGGGTTTACTCAGGGTTCTCCAGTTTCCTCCAACAGTCCAAAGCATGTTAGGCTCATTGGTGTCTCTAAAGTTCCTCTAGTGTGTGAGTGTGTGGGTGTGCCCTACGATGGATTGGTGCCGTACCTAGGGTTGTTCCTGCCATGCGTCCTGTACTGCCGGCTAGGCGAGAACAAACGAATGAATGAAGATGGGACGTAAACTTCAAACGTTAATATTAAATAATCAGATTCTTCATTTTCCACAAAGTGTCTGATGCCCGTTTAGCGGGCGCTGTGTTTGACTCCGGGGTTGCCAGATCTCAAAGGTAGTGAAGACTCTAAGAATAAGCGGGCATTGCAATCATGTTGCCCTCTCATGTTATGTTTGCGTGCCTGTGCAGACTGAGAAAACCGATTGAAATCGTAGTATGGGTATTTATGCTCTGAGAAATCCATTCACTGAGGTAAAGTTCAGCTCTCTTTATTTCTTAACCTGATTTCTAGGTCAGAGTACGCTGTAGACATGACCACTAGAATAGTTTGATAACTGGAGAAATCCGATTATGATTGTTAAGTGCATGTAAACGCACTCAATGGTGAGGCTATTTCTCTTGTAGGTGATGAGGGAGTGGGAGGAGGCAGAGAGGGAGGTGAAGAGTCTTCCTCGTGCTGATAAGAAGGCTGTCATTCAGGTATTGTGCCCTGAGTATTACTGGGATTGATGTATTGATAAGTGTATTTGTTAAGTAATTACTGCCCAGTCCGTAGTGAGATCACAAAGCCTCATGGCGTAGATGTTCAACCTAAAGGCAGTTCAGACTGAGGGTGGGGTTAGAGATTTTTAAATCAGAACACATTTGTGGTGATGCTCACTTCACTCTTAGGCTGCTCAGATACAATGAATGGCCACTTTACTAGACACACCCATCTAGTAGAGTGTTGGACCTCCTCTGATTCCACTGGGTGTTGAAATCGTTCAGCTTCTCGCAGTTGACGCAAATCAGATGGAGGTACTGGCATGCTCTGAACAGCCTGTACTACCTCATCCCAGAGAAGCTGTATAGGATTAAGATCTGTGAAGTCCAGGGAAATATCATTGTCATGTTCCTGGAACTAGACAATAACTCTGCAACCCCTGTGGCGTAGTGCATTGTCCTGCTGAAAATGTCCTTCTGGCATAGGGTAAACAGCTGCCATGAAGAGATTAACTTGGTCAGCCACAATGCTTAGGTAAGCCCTGCTGTCCAAACATCCATCCACAGGTGTCAGAGGATCCAGGATATGCAAGAAAACATTCCCCACACTATTACACCACCTGTAATGCTGTTTAATATTGACACCTGATGAGAAGGGTTCATCGATTAATGCTGCTTGCACCAAATTCTGACCATCCCATCAGCATGGTGCAACAGAAATCTGGATTCATCTGACCAGGCAATTTTTCCACTGCTCAGTGAACCAATTGTCGTGCTCTTTTGCCCACTGGAGTCTTGCCTTTCTGTTTCCCTTAGACAGCGATGGGATTTAAAACTGGTCATCTGCTGTTGTAGCCCATCCGTACTAAGGAATGACGAGTTGAGTGGTACATTTGGGCATGTTAGATGGAGCACCAGCGTTGCATTTGGATGTAGTTTGATTGACCGTGCACAGCCATTCTTGATATCCTTTTCTGACCCCTTTGGTCAATGAGTTATATTCACAGGATCCCCTTTTGCTGGATATTTTCCTCAGTCAAACAATTCTTGATGTACTTTCAACACCTTTGCATGAGAAAACCCTACAAGTTTTTGAAATACTGGCCCTGGCTAGTCTAGCACCGTTGACAATGCCTTACTGAAGTCACTCTGTTCGATTTTGCCATTCTAATATGGATTCACACTGAAATTGATCCACAGAAAACTTGCCCACTTGATTTTCTGCTGCACTCCAGTGTCACGTTGAATTTCAATACAAGGACGCTCAGTCATGAGTGGGCAAGTGTCTCTAATAAAGTGGCCACTCAGTGTACAGTAAAGTATTTAATCAGCCACTGATTGAGCAAGTTCTCCTACTTAGAAAGATGAGAGAGGTCTGTAATTTATCATCATAGGTACACTTCAACTATGGGAGACAAAATGAGAAAAAAAAATCCAGGAAATCACATTGTAGGATTTTTAAAAAATTTAATTGTAACTTATGGTGTGACAAAAAATAAGTATTTGGTCCATAACAAAAGTTCAACTCAATACTTTGTAACATAACCTTTGTTGGCAATGACAAACGTATTTCCTGTAAGTCTTCACCAGGTTGGCACACACTGTAGCTGGGTTATTTTGGCTCATTCCTCCATGCAGATCTCCTCTAGAGCAGTGATGTTTTGGGGCAAACACAGACTTTCAACTCCCTCCACAAATGTTCTATGGGGCTGAGGTCTGGAGACTGGCTAGGCCACTCCAGGACCTTGAAAATGCTTTTTACGGAGCCACTCCTTCGTTGCCCGAGCGGTTGTTGTTTTGGATCATTGTCATGTTGAAAAACCCAGCCACGTTCCATCTTCAATGCTCTCACTTGATGGAAGGAGGTTTTGGCTTAAAATCTCACGATACATTGGCCCCGTTCATTCTTCCCTTACACGGATCAAACGTCTTGTCCCCTTTGCAGAAAAACAGCCCCAAAGCATGAGGTTTTCCCACCCCCATGCTTTCAAAGTTGGTGCACCTCATAATTCCCTTTCTTCTTTCCTCCAAATTGAATTTTACCAAAAAGTTCTATTTTGGTTTCATCTGACCACATGATATTCTCCAATCCTGTTCTGGATCATCCATATGCTCTCTGACAAACCTCAGATTGGGCCTGGACACATGTACGGCTTAAGCAGGGGGACACGCCTGGCACTGCAGCAGAATCTGAGTCCCTCTCGGCGTAGTGTGTTAACTGATGGTAGCTTTTGTTATTTTGGTCCCAGCTCTCTGCAGGTCATTCATCAGTTTCCTCCGTTGTAGTTCTGGGATTTTTTAGCTCACCGTTCTCATGATCATTTTGACCAACGGGATGAGATCTTTGTGGGGGACCAAATACTAATTTTTCCACCATGATTTACAATTAAATTCTTTAAAAATCCTACATGTGATTTCCTGGATTTTTTTTCTCATTTTGTCTCTAATAGTTGAAGTGTACCTACAATGAAAATTCTTTGTAAGTAGGAGAACTTGCACAATCAGTGGCTGACTAAATACTTTTTTGCCCCACTATATAATACAAAAGTCTTAAAAATCTTCTTTATTTGCAGCTAGTGGTGAGAATGAGAGTAAGAAGTGTGTGTCAGACTACCTTTGTTCAGTGTTGTTCGCTGTTCTCTGACCTAACCTAACATTAATCTTTTTGTATAAAAAAATTTGGTCTTGTTTCTGGTTTGACCGAAAACATAAACATGTCGGTGAATCTCTACCGGAAGCACACTTGCATGTAGTTTTAAGGGTATGGCCTAGAAGGAATTAATGAATGTTTGGGATTTGAGTTACACAACAAGGAGCTTCAGCTATGTTCAACCAAAATCACTGACTGTACCTTTAATGTGAGTATTTTGTGTGTGTGTGTGTGTGTGTGTGTGTGTGTGTGTTTGTACATATGTGCACGCAGCATTTCCAGGAAAAGGTGGAGGCATTGGAGCAGGAGGCCGCTAACGAGAGGCAGCAGCTAGTGGAGACTCACATTGCTCGTGTTGAGGCTCTGCTTAATGACCGCCGTCGCATGGCACTGGACAACTTCCTAACAGCACTCCAGGCCGACCAGCCTCGGGTGCGCTCACTTTAAAACACGTGTGACAAACAAGCTACTAGGGGTGTAACGAGCCGAAAATGTGATGATGTGCAGTGTGGAGATATCACTTGCATTCTTTTTGTGACGTTTGATGCAGCTGCATTTTTCGAACACCAGAGGGCACAATCATACATCATATACAGCATATCTTTCGTTCTACAGTGGAAACTGGAGAGATTTGTTTAAAGCTTGTGCTTAGCACAGTGAGTCAGTTATTTACTGTGGGTGCTTGAAAGTTTGTGAACCCTTTAGAATTGTCTTTCTTTATTTCCTGCATAAATATGACCTAAAACATCATCAGATTTTCACACAAGTCCTAAAAGTAAATAAAGAGAATCCCCAGTTTAAACAAATGAGACAAAAGTATTATACTTGGTCATTTATTTTACTGAGGGGAAAATTATCTAATATTACATATTAGTGAGTGGCAAAAGTATGTGACCTTTGCTTTCAGTATCTGGTGTGACCCCCCTGTGCAGCAACAACTGCAGCTAAACGTTTCCTGTAACTGTTTTGATCAGTCCTGCACACCGGCTTGGAGGAATTGTAGCTCATTCCTCCGTACAGAACAGCTTCAGCTCTGGGATTTTGGTGGGTTTCCCTCAACATTAGCTGCTCACTTCAGGTCCTTTCTCTTGAGATTCAGTTCATGGACAGATGTCCTGACCTTTTCCCTTTAGAATTTTCTGATATAATTCAGAATTCCATTGTTCCCATCAATGATGGCAAGCCGTCCTGCCCAGATGCAGCAAGCAAAACAGGCCCAAAAACCATGATTTCACCACCATGTTTCACAGATGGGATAAGTTCCTTATGTTGGAATGCAGTGTTTTCCTTTCTCCAAACAGAACACTTTTTTTTTAAACCAAAAAGTTCTACTTTGGTCTCATCCATCCACAAAACATTCTTCCAATAGCCTTCTGGCTTGTCCACGTGATCTTTAGGAAACTGCAGACGAGCAGCAATGTTCTTTTTGGAGAGCAGTGACTTTCTCCTTGCAAGCCTGCCATGCACACCAATGTTGTTCAGTGTTCTTCTGATGGTGGACTCATGACCATTAACATTAGTCAATGTGAGAGAGACCTTCAGTTGCTTAGAAGTTACCCTGGGGTCCTTTGTGACCTCGCCAACTATTATACCCCTTGCTCTTGGAGTGATACTGTCTGACTGTAGATTGGTGGAGTCCAAACTCTTTAGAGATGGTTTTGTAACCTTTTCCAGCCTTGATTGTCATCCCATTGATTGAAAACACCTGACTCTAATTTCACCTTTAAATGAACTGCTAATCTCAGAGGTTCACATACTTTTGCCACTCACTAATATGTACTATTGGATCATTTTCCTCAATAAATAAATGACCACGTATAATATTTTTGTCTCATTTGTTTAACTGGGTTCTAAAATTCTAAAGGGTTCACAAACTTTCAAGCACCACTGTATACAGTGGTACCTCAGTTTTCAACCACCTTGAAACTGGTCAAATTTGGAGACATTTTGACTAGAAAAATTGTCTCTGTTCTCGTCGTTTGCTCGGTACTTGGCACACTTGCTTAAGCTTGTACGAGTCGAGCGAAACTTGATTCATTATACACGATTCAGTACACAGTTCGTCAGCATTTTCTGGATTTTCTGGGCGTCTGGAACGGATTCATTCAATTTACATTGTGCCTTTTCAGTTCTCAACAAGCCATCTGGAACAAAGTTCACGACGAAAACTGAGGTACCACTGTATCTCTAGTTATTCCAATTCTTTTAATTGCAGGAGAAAGGTTTTTTTTTGTTAAGAACCTATACAAGAAAATTTCGTTTACACTTCAGAAATAAAAAAGGAATGTCTTATCGTAAGGAAATCGAACTGAGAACTCAGTATCGTAAATATAACCGAATCATGAGCACAACGTTTCTTTACACCCCTACCTGCCACACATACTGACCTCCAGATTGAATCAACAGCACACACTCAGGCTCAGACTGAACTAAGAGTAATCCTCTCCTTTCTGTCCTATAGCCTCGCCAGGTGTTTGGCCTCTTTAAGAAGTATGTGCGTGCAGAGCAGAAGGACAGGCAGCACACACTCAAACACTTCGAGCATGTGCGCATGGTGGACCCCAAAAAAGCAGCACAGATCCACCCTCAGGTACCGACCATATTACCTGCTCTTTCACAAAGGAACCGATTCATACTGCTGAAGTGTCTGTATTAGAGCGTGACCTCTTAACGCCGTGCCCGTAGGTGCTGACTCACCTGCGTGTGATTGAGGAGCGTCTGAATGAAAGCGTGGTCTACCTCAACAAGGTCCCACAGGTGGCCAGTGAAATCCAGGACCAAGTGGGTGAGTACAGTTCAGATTCTTTAGTTTTATATATCACTATTTAATACTTAATCATTTAATGTTTTGTCTTCAATATATTATGGTCTATATATTATATTTTGTTATTTTATTCTTTAATTCTCTGTATTATTTTCAGTATTTAGCTTCTGTGTATTTAAACTTTTTAATTTAGTTTAATGCTTACACGTAACATCTAAGCTGAGGAGGTTGGGTCCCTTTTTGAGTCCTTCCAAGGGTTCTTCCTTATAACATTGACATAGTTTTGCTTTGCCACTATCATCCCTGGCTTGCTTAATTAAGGCTTTGGGCCTAAATTTTTGTAAAGCTGCTTTGAGATGATGCTCCATTGTAAAAAGTTTTACTTGTATATATTGAAAATGAATCAAAACTGACATTCAGTACCATTAACCGACATAATCGTGTCCATGTCAATTATTAAAATTTTTTTTATCCTGTTAATACTTTCCCCTACTGTGCATGTTCTACCACGTGAGTAGCCACATGGAGACACACCAAACATGTGGAAGTAGGTGCTCTGGTCAGACAAACTTTTTGGCCACAATGCAAAATGTTATGTTTGGCGTAAAAGCAGCACAGCTCATCACCCTGAACACACCATCCCCACTGTCAAACATGGTGGTGGCAGCATCATGGTTTGGGCCTGCTTTTCCTCAGCAGGGACAGGGAAGATGGTTAAAACTGATGGGAAGATGGATGGAGCCAAATACAGGACCATTCTGGAAGAAAACCTGTTGGAGTCCGCAAAAGACCTGAGACTGGGACAGAGATTTATCTTCCAACAAGACAATGATCCAAAACATAAAGCAAAATCTACAATGGAATGATTCACAAATAAAACGTATCCTGGTGTTAGAATGGCCAAGTCAAAGTCCAGACCTGAATCCAATCGAGAATCTGTGGAAAGAGCTGAAAACTGCTGCTCACAAACGCTCTCCATCCAACCTCAACTGAGCTCCAGCTGTTTTTTGCAGGAAGAATGGACAAAGATTTCAGTCTCTCGATGACGCAAGGGGGCTGAATAATTTTGCACGCCCCACTTTTCAGTTTTTTATTTCTAAAAAAAGTTTAAAATATCCATAAATTTCGTTGCACTTCACGATTGTGTCCCCACTTGTTGTTGATTCTCACAAAAAATTACAATTTCATATCTTTATGTTTAAAGCCTGAAATGTGGCAAAAGGTTGAAAATTTCAAGGGGGCCGAATACTTTTGCAAGGCACTGTATGTAGAATAAAACAAAAGGTTCCAAGCAGCACTATTCAAGTGACCAGTTATATGTAACATATTTATCTATTACTGTTACTGTGACTTATCTACAATTACTAACTAACTACTGCTACAGCAACTGATTTCCATTTACTAGTACCACTTAGTTGCTACTACTACAATCACAGTGGGACTGTGGTAGCCTAGTGGTTAAAGTACTGGACTATACTGGACTACTGCCAAGCTGCCACTGTTGGGTCCTTGAACAAGGCCCTTAACCCCATCATTGCTTAGATTGAAAGACCAATTGTAAGTCGCTGTGGATAAGGGTGTCTGCTAATGACATAAATGTACATGTAATAATGATTTACTGGTATTGTAAATGGTTTTACTTGAAAATCAAAAAGGGTATTGGTGAAAACAGTATTCATTTTTTTTTCTGCTGTAGCGGTGCTGATGCAGCGAGTGCAGGCTGAAGCCACTCAGCACTCTCCTCCATTCAGTCAGACATGAGAGTGAGTTATGGTAATGATGCTCTGATGCTGATCTGCCAGACAGCACCCTGTCTGTGGACCTCCCACTGGAGCAATATGGCCTGGGTTTCATCCACCCAGAGAGCTTCAACCAAGCCAACACCGACAACCACGGTAGAGCCTCTCACACACACACACACACACACACACATACATGCATACATGCATATATATATTATATATATATATATATATATATATATATATTATCTATATATATATATATATATATATATATATATATATTATAATATATATACAGTATAATGATCATTTGACCATTAAACAGTGCATACCTGTATGTACACTTTAAGGACTGTGGTAGCCTAGCCTAGAGGGTAAGGTACTGGACTCTGAACCAGAAGGTCCAGGCTTCAAATCCCACCTGTGCCAAGCTGCCACTGTTGGGTCCTTGAGCAAGGCCCTTAACCCACAATTGCTTGGATTGTAAGATTCAACCAATTGTAAGTAGCTCTGGATAAGGGCGTCTGCTAAATGCTGTAAATGTAATTGTACACTCACACACATTGCTCTCACACACCCGTTTCACATCCTCTGCTATTTCAACCCCTTGTCTGAACCTTTGACTTCCCATTTTATTTGTGCAAGTACAAGCTCTGTTTGTTTTCTATCTGCGTTTGTCTCTGCTCTCTGGCCCTGACATTTAACCTTTTTCGGTCCGAAATTCCAGTGACCAACCTTTCATTGCATCTGTACTAATATCAGGACTTGCAGCATTTCAGAGTCAGCAGAGCGACATATAACATTATTTTAAAGTGCTATTTAGTTACTACACCTAAAACAGTACCTGTATCTGAACTAGTACTAGGTCCAAGTATGAGGTAGCATCATGTGTAGTCAACCTGCATGTTTCTGTTCTCAGTTGAGCCTGTAGATGCTCGTCCAGCTCCAGATCGGGGACTCCCTACACGGCCTGGTGGGTGCTGTTTTTTGTTTTTGCTCCTTTGATTACACTACACCATCTCTATTCTACCAAACATGCTAAATTGCCTGAATCATCAAGTGACCATCATGTCTTATGTAAAAGCAACACAGAGCTGCAGCCTCTGCCTGCTCCTAATGAATTCCGAGATCCAGAGACCCACTGAAGTGACGAGTATCAGTGATAGGCACGTGTTAATTGGGTGGACCAGTCGTATGTCTACCAGAACCTGTACCATCCTAACTTCAGTGTTTGATGAATAATACATTTCCTTAGGTTTTATTTTATGTTCGTGTATCCAAAGCAAAAATAGCACAATGGTATACAATGATAAACATTAGCTATACAGACTCCACCCACACGCCATAGTAGGGGTGTGCAATGTTGGCAAAAAATGGAATCTCAATATTTGTCAATAACGATAAGTAGACGATACTGTGCATCCTTCAAAAATGTTTGCAAAAGTCTTACACTGCACCAGCTTGCTTTTGTTAATAGGGTATTAATTGTTGCTTACTAGTGACATCACTGGAAATAACATTGAAGGAAATTTAAATATAAGGAAACTCTGTTGCTTTTCTTGTCATAAGGCACTTTTTTGGAAAATGATTCAGCAAAGGTTTGCTGAGTGTGTTTTTGTGCTGTTACCTTGGTTGCCTAAGCCTATCATAGATAGCTGACTCTGGACGTTTATCATAATCTTCATATTCTGCACAGTGGTTAGTTCTCAGATGGTGAATGAAGTTAGTTGTTGAGCTGCCTTTAACATAGTGTGCGGGTTTACATCTTTTCAGCAATATCCGTCCTTTCAAAGCCTAAACTCCAACAACATTGATCATGAGGCTCATTTTTAACTTCTGTTATGCATTTCTAGGTAGAACTGTGGGACTGTGGTAGCCTAGCGGGTAAGGTACTGGACTATGGACCAGAAGGTCCAGGGTTCAAATCCCACCTGTGCCAAGCTGCCACTGTTGGGTCCTTGAGCAAGGCCCTTAACCCACAATTTCTTGGAATGTAAGACTATCAATTGGGCGTCTGCTAATGTTGTAAATGTAAATGTGGAATGCTAGCTTGATTTGTGGTTCCTATACTAGCACGCTGCATGCACTAAGTGCACTCACACAGTAGTCTTATCTTACATGGCTACCTGACGCAGTGACACTGGGAACTCTTAAGCTGTGTTTTTGATTGTTTTTTGCAAAATGAGTGATCTACTCAATAGTCAGCTCGTACATCGTTAAAAGAGCAATTAAGATATTATTATAGACAATATTTATCACGCACACCTACATAGCAACAGCTCGCTACACACACAAGAGCTATGACTGACTTTAGTTACTTGTTGTGCTGAAGTTGACTCTTGTATTTGTGTAGTGTCTGGTATGAAGCTTGATGAAATGCCCGAAGTGCGGATGGACACTGAAGAGAGGCACAGTGCTGGATATGAAGTTCATCACCAGAGACTGGTAAAAAAAATAAAAATAAAACACACACACACACACACACACACACACACACACACACACACACACACACACACACACACACACTAATTAGCCATAACTTTAAAACCATTAATACTCTGGGCAGTGTTCTGCTAATAAACCTTAGGTCCTGGCATTCATGTGGATGTGAACTCAAGTCGAGTCAAGTCAAGTCAGATTTATTCCAATAGTGGTTTTCACAATGGAGCATTGTCTCAAAGCTACTTTACAATTTTAGATTACCTTCTAATATCTACGTCCAATCCCAAACTGAGCAAGCCTAGAGCGACAGTGGCAAGGAAAAACCCCCTAAACGTTATGAGGTAGAAACCAAGACTCAAAAAGGGACCCTTCCTCTGTGGGTGGCGTAGATGATAAATGTAAGAATGAAGCTAATTTATCTAATCAAATAAGTCTGTAGTAATAGTTAAAAAAACAGAAATTAAGTAATTATTAACAGATAAATAAAATATTGAATAAAATATTGTAAAAATATGCATATCTGCATTATTTAGTCCGATATACAGAGTCACTTTAGGACCTTGAGTCATCAGAGGGAAAGTCCATGGCATCCCCAGCCAACCAGAGGAGGGAGGGAATTACTGCCCTCTGGTGGCCCGGGCATGGTGGGGCTGGAGCTGATGACGTAAACAATTTGAGTGGAGCTTAAGCGGAGGAACATCTTTGTGTATGGGGCTGGAATTGGTACCGGAACACAAGCTCGGAGAGAAAAGAGAAAATGTAGTTAGTCATTAATGAGCACAGTCTGTTAACAACCACTGATGGATGCCATGTGTAGCATGAGACTCCGGCAGCATTAGCTATAGCAGCATAACTAGAAAGTGGAGAACCAGAAGGTAACACAGCCAAGAGGGATCACATGAGACATCAGCAACCTGTCTCCCCAGCAATCAATGTCACTTAACTAAACATTGTTGCATACCAAGTACACCCCTTCATGGTAACAGTGCTCCCTAATGGCAGTGCCTTCTATCAGCAGGATAATGTTCCCTGCATAATTATTCAGGAATGGTTTGAGGAACTCTGAGAGTTCGAAGTGTTGACCTGGCCTCGAAATTTCCCAGCTTTCATCCGATCAAGCATCGGTGGGAAGTGCTGGCCAAACAACTCCAATTCATGGGGTCTCCACTTCGCAACTTTCAGGAACGAAAGAGTGTCTAGTGTCTTGTTAGATACCACCTTCAGAGGTCTTGTGGAGTCCATGCTTGATGGGTCAGAGCCTTGGGACTTGGACTACACAATATTAGTAAGGTGGTTTTAATGTTATGGAGGTATTTTAATGTCATGTCAAAATGACTATCATACACAGCTACATGTAGCATTGTGGTGCCAGGTCACATGATTGGCCTTGATTGGTCTGAGGAACCTTCAATGGCGCTGGGACAGCAACCCCCAAACCCAGCCTTGCAATGAACTGATGTCCCGTCTAGTAAACTGTGTTCTCTGCAGATAGGCACTCGAGCTCAGCACCTGACCATGATAAACAAAAGTTAAAACATGAAAAGAAAAGATGTGTAGTGATGCTCGGGTGACACAGCAGTCTGATTTGGTGACCAGGTTTGAGACCTGGCGGTGACTTCCGACTGGGTCGAGCGTAAACACCTGTACCCTGTGAGTTCCAGGATAGATTCCAGGAGTTCCAGGATAGATTCCAGACCCTGCAACCCTGAGAGGCTTAAACTAGGGTTGAAACAAGATAAGAAAGAGTTGGGTGATTATGCTACCGTGTCCGTTTCAGGTGTTCTTTGCAGAAGACGTCGGCTCCAATAAGGGAGCCATCATCGGCCTAATGGTAGGAGGAGTCGTCATCGCTACCATCATCGTCATCACCCTCGTGATGCTGAGGAAGAAGCAGTACTCGTCCATCCACCACGGCGTCGTAGAGGTGTGTGCTCTGAAGGGTTTCCGTACGCTGAACGTATGCAAAATGTGCGCTCCATGTCACAGCCGGGGCTCTTTGTGTCCAGGTCGATGCGGCAGTGACTCCAGAAGAACGTCACCTCACCAAGATGCAGCAGAATGGCTACGAGAATCCGACCTACAAGTTCTTCGAGCAGATGCAGAACTAAAAAGGCTTCATTCTGTCACCCCGCACCCCTTCCCTCTTCACCCCGCTCCATCAGGACAGCGAACACGCACCAAGGCTTCATCCACACTAACGTCGAACTCATGGAGATGAGAGTGGCTTCTGTCACCATTTCACCCAATTACACGCGAGTGCTCACTTTGTTTGCACAGAAAAGTGATGCATCCCTTTTCCTCATTCAGCCACTCGTCTGTCTGTCTCTCTCTGTCTGGACTCGTGCACCCATTAGTCTTGTCTTTTGTCCTGATTTCCTTTCCCAGTCATCCATCTCTTCTTTTCTTTATCTTTGTCTTTTCCTCCCCTCGCTCCTCTGTGTCCTCTCCATCATCCTGGACAGTCTGAACAGAAGAGCTGGGCTCGAGTCCAGAAGACAAGGATGGCAAAAAAAGAATAATGTTCTCATTTGAGCTTTCCATTTCAGCATCTCCTAAGTCTTTCTTTTTTCAGAAAAATATTTAAAACGAGATTTAAAAAAATATATTATATATATAAATCCATATATAAATAACAATTAAGGATTAAGAATATTAATGTCTGTTTTTTATTCTGTGTGTAATGTATTGAAATAAGGCAGAAAATTGCTGTACCTATTTAGTGCATGGCCGTCATGACCGAGAGACGTTTTCGGGTCCACGCGATCCACCTCTCTCATGTAGAGATTTTAGCAGGATTGTACATTTTAGTGTTTCCTTGTGATCATGCCATTTGAAAAGAATAGAAAAATCCAAATCTGAAGCTTCGATGTTACAGAGACATGCTTTAAATGACGTCAATGCTTTTCTTTTCAGACTATGCTAAAACACGCACACACATGGCTGCATGGGGCTGGATAAGCTGTATGTAATATAATAATGAAGTATAATATTTGCCCATGTGTTTTGTTGGCGTCCTATGCACTCTGTGTTGTTGGATTTTGTTTTTTGGGTTTGTTTTTATTTTCAGGGGGCTTTCCTGTTGGCCCCATTTTGCATTCCATCTCAGGAGTTAATGAGTGAAGGAAATAGTGGAGATTTATTGCTTAAGTATCCACCGTTTTGGACTATATGTACAGTGTCAGTTCTCTATTTGCATTCCTCTGTATTTGTGCTACTTACAAAAATTAAGTGGGGCAGATCCTCAGCAGCCATTCTGTGTTGTTCTGTTTGTCGCTCACTTTATCTTTCCGAGCAGACAGATGCTCTTTACAACCATAACGAGGGCAATGGAAATAATTTAGAGCGTTACGAACCTCTGGCGGGCGACTCCATTTAAAATTGTCATTAACCCTATCGCTCACAAACAAGCCGCAGGCTCATTATCCAGGATTGAACAATCAGTTCAGCAGAAGGGAGATGAAAGGAGAAAAGCTTAGACGGAGCAAGAGTGAAGCTTCAAAAAGTAAACATTTCACGAGACATAACAAACCTGCAGCTGAAAGGAATAACAAACCTTTGGAGTCTCACAGCAAAAGCAGTTCATTCTTTACCTAGAGTAAAGCTCATATCAGGTGTTATGGCTATGTGAGGATGCTTAAATACGAGTGTCTGCAATCAGTAATGGGCAGTGAAGAAAGAGACTTTCCATCTTCGTCATTTTCTTCTTTTCCTGTCTTTTTCCCCTGTATGCAGCTTTTCAAATCATTGGCTGAGACTGGGAAAAGCTTTCTACACTGTATCCATGAATAAACTTTTGAATGTACATAGAGCTCTGTGATCTTGTCTGAGTCCAAAAATCACACTACTGAAGTCTTTTCACGGTACACCAGAGCGCACAAGGCACGAACCGACCCTGGACTGGATACCAGTCCATCGCAGGGCACGTGCATGCACACCTACTGACTCACACTGGGAAACTTCAGAGATGCAGACTGACCTTATATTTTAGGAATGCAGACAAAGGGAGAACATGCTGATACTCAAAGCTGGGTACTTGTGATGGCGGGCTAGTGTGTTAAATGGCAGGACCACCTGATTTCTTCATGTTTTAACCATGTTCTTACTAGTCAGGATGGGGTTATAATACTGAAGATGGGATGCCATTTCATCACAGAGTTGAGCAAAGATCACTGTCCAGCCTCCAATCCCTCAAAAATGCCCAATTGTGCCAGTGGAAAGCCTGACCAGGCTGGAAAGTAAGACAGGGACTCAAACCTGGTTCCTTGCATTGGTGGGCTAGCGTCGTGCACCACTACTCCACCTGAGCACCTACTTGTATAGGAATACATTAAAGCTGCAACATCTGTAGGTAAATGTGCCACAGTTTACCAGGAACCTGTTTGCCTCCAATGCCCAGACGTATCTAACCTTGTATCCAGGCTAGAGGTGACCTAACGGGGTAACTAAAACCTCTTTTCACAATTGTAGTTTCCCCAATAATCTTATCCTTTTGTTCTAAAATTGTAATCACTCACATATATCAACATTACATTCATATACAGTGTATCACAAAAGTGAGTACACCCCTCACATTTCTGCAGATATTTAAGTATACCTTTTCATGGGACAACACTGACAAAATGACACTTTGACACAATGAAAAGTAGTCTGTGTCCAGCTTATATAACAGTGTACATTTATTCTTCCCTCAAAATAACTCAATATACAGCCATTAATGTCAAAACCACCGGCAACAAAAGTGAGTACACCCCTAAGAGACTACAACCCTAAATGTCCAAATTGAGCACTGCTTGTCATTTTCCCTCCAAAATGTCATATGACTCGTTAGTGTTACTAGGTCTCAGGTGTGCATAGGGAGCAGGTGTGTTCAATTTTGTAGTACAGCTCTCACACTCTCTCATACTGGTCACTGAAAGTTCCAACATGGCACCTCATTGCAAAGAAGTCTCTGTGGATCTTAAAAGATGAATTGTTGCGCTACATGAAGATGGCCAAGGCTACTAGAAGATTGCCAACACCCTCAAACTGAGCTGCAGCACAGTGGCCAAGATCATCCAGCATTTTAAAAGAGCAGGGGTCCACTCAGAACAGACCTCGCGTTGGTCGTCCAAAATTTGAAGCTGAGTGCACGTGATCAGCGTCACATCTAAATGCTGTCTTTGAAAGATAGGCTTAGTGGGCCTTCTGGTCACTAAGTGACTACTGTGGGTGATAGTCCATTTTAGAAATTTTTCATTTTCAAAAACAAGCCAACAAATTGCAACACCCCAGCTGATGTCATAGCCATCTGTGGCTAGGGGAACAAAGGAGCTCAATCAGATCTGCTCTCTGTGTAGAAGGGATGGTAAAGCCAGCCATTCTTCCGTAGTTAGTATTTTGTGCAACCTTTGTTGTCAACATAGCAGCATTTTAAGTCTTCTAATACAATGCTTAATGAGACAGGTGTTAGGGTTGGTGGGTGGCAGAATGAGGAGCAGGCGAATGCAGGATTCCAGTTCAACACAAAAACCACAGTTTTTTTTTATTAAAAAGTTCCCCAAAGCAGAAGGCACAAAAAACACAACTACTAACAATGAGAGATGATAAGAATAATGGTGATAACTAGAATATAGTAATAGCCCTAACAAAGAATAGCAACAGCCAATAGTAATGATAATGCGAATACACAAACCCAGGAAAACACAGAAAACCAAAACCACAAGGGGGTAGTGAGAGACGTAATGCAAAGCCGCGGAAGCTAACGTGAAGCCGCAGGACAAATGTGAAGACCGCGGGGCTAGCAGAAGGCCGAGGGGGTTAGCGTGTAGCCACGAAAGCTAACATGAAGCCACGGGACTACCGTGAAAACTGCGAGGCTAGCGTGACAGCCACGCAAGGACACACATAAATGGAAGGCGCAGCCACAGACGTTCATAAGCGCGGACACAGCCACGAACAACCAAAGAGAGCGGGTGGGACCGCAACTAACCTTAGTTCAGGCGAACGGGGCCACAACAAAACACTAATACAGCGGACAAGACCGCAGCAAAGAAGATCCAGCGGGCGAAACCGCGATCAGTATAAATCCAAAACACCCAGGCGAGTGGAGATAAAAACATGAAAAACATAAGAAACGAAACAGCACAGCAATGCAATGCAATGGAGCGCAGAGCAGCCAGTATATGATATTCTTTAGGAGTTAGGGTAAAGGGTTGGGGTTAGTTCTAGGAGATGGGGTTAGAGAGTAGAGGGTAGGGACAGTGATTAAGGTTAGATGCTAGAACGAGGGTTAAGGGATGTATAACTGTTTTGGGTTGCTGCTAGGGGCTAAAGATAAGGGTCAAGAAGCCAATGCTAGAGGTCAGTTATGGGGTTTTGATGCTTAACCCGATTTCCATGATGTATTCTGTTCATACAGTTGAATTTGGATATGATGCATTTAATAAGGCTGAAGCTAAGGCTGAAGCCATTGCACATATCAAACAGATGCAGATTCAACTTGACAAACTGGACATTTTTAACAAACACCTTCTGGGTGAGTAATGGTAATTTGTGTTTGACACTGGAATTAGTAGAACTACTGGAAATTAAATTCTTCTTGCCCTCTACTTAAAGCAGGAAACCACGTGCTGAAGATGGTGGAGGCTACAAATGAGGCTGAAACCATTGATCAGCTAACAGGCACATATAGACAACAATACACTCTATGCAGTCCAAACATACATAGGATATATGAAAATATGACTTGTTGCAGGACCAGAGTTGAAAAACATGCCTGCACATGACCTCCAAGCCATCGAGGAATACATGGCAGTCGATGAGGCTAGAAAGACCATGAACCAACTTCCGGGTGCTTCTGAGACTGTGGTGGAAACCACTGAAGAACAGCAGCCCGTTCAGTCAGAGGTTCATGAGGCACTTAACCTTAAGCCTCAGGGTAAGTAAAAAACAAAGGCAAGCAAATCAAAACAGTGTTATGTGATTAGTATTATTTTTTATTGATGTTTTATTTCATTTTTCCTTCTTTTAAATAAAGATGGAGCCCTCCAGGACACTGAATTGACCTCCATTAAAAAGAGAAAAGTGAGGAGAGGAACCCGTGGAGGAGGGCGTAAGATCAACTATAAGAAACCGCTAGAAGGTAAACAGGAGGATGAAAATAAAGTCAAGGGGACCCCGGTAAATAACAAATCAAACTTGCCTTATTCTGTCTTTAGGTCAGACCAAAACCAGTGACACTCTCACAGATCCTCAAATAGATGTCACTGAGAAACCTAACAGCAAACCTCTGGGTAAGACCTGAACTACAAGGTATGCTGATAACAGTGCAACCTGGCCTTGGAAAATAAGCACAAGTCTGATTCTGTCCCACAGACAAAACAAAGGTGGAAAAGGAGGAGCTCCCTGGTGATGAGAAGGTCGAAGCCCCCAGAAACTCCTCCCCAAGAGGAAGGAGGGCAGGAAAGAAATGCCCCACTGGATATTAAAACAGATCCAGAGGACTCTTCAAGCCCCTGACGGAACAAAAAATAACCTAAAGACTGGTGGACATCCTACAGTGCTCCAGTTGAGTCTCCCTAAACAGGAGGTGGAGCAGAGTCATAGAGCAGAGCGTCCTACACAGGCTCCACAGAGGAATGGAAACGATGGAAGACACCCGTGGAGAGTAAGAACGACTTACTAAAACATCAGTCAGAGAGCTTGAAAGAATGCTGTTGCTGATAAATAAACTGCAAATCAAAAGATGGCAGGCTCCTGGTGATGGGTCACATCACTTTCACTTTCTTATCAGCTTAATTCTGGACAGGGTCACAGTAAAGCTGGTGCCCAGCTAGTGGCACAGGGCGGGAACGGCCCTAGATAGGGTACCAATCCATCACAGGGCACACACACACACACTTTAGTGTAATAAGTTAACCTAAAGCATGTCTTTGGAGTGTGGGAGGAAACCGGAATACCCGGAGTAAACCCACGTGGACACGGGGAGGACATGCAGAGTCCACAAAGGACCCAGGCCACTCCACCCTGGGATCAAACCCAGGACCTTCTTGCTGTGAGGCGGTAGTGCTACCCACCAAGTTACCATGCCGCCCCTACACTAAGAATGGAAAAAAATATATACACTGCAGATTTTAGCAGAAATATCCACCAAGAGATATTGTGAGACTGACATGTGTGATACACATTTAAAACAAAATTAATATATCATAGTAGACATGCATATAGCACACCCCTAGTCAGGATCTCCACAGGACTGCCATAGATCAGGTACTGCTTCGGAGAGAGAACGCTGACCACTGATGCGAGGATTGTGAGGATCTGGCAACCCAGACCCATTAGCGCCGATTTCGCACAGGATGCACGCTGTTTTGTAGCTGTTAGCATTTTATTAGCCTTTAACTATTTTAATTCCTGATCGCATCTGTATCGCATATATATTACTTTTTACAATATCTTAATCATTTTCTGCTAGTACCGGCAGATTATATTTTTCTTTATATTTATATAAAGATTATATTTCTCGTTATTTAGTAACTTTACAGGTATACCGGCTTGTGTTTGCAGTAATTAGCCATTAGCCAATTACCAGAGTTGCGTCTTCTTTTGCAGTAGTGTGTGTTTTTATAACTTTTTTACAGCCTTTTTCCCACCCTCTTATTTTCTGAGACTTTCCATCAACACTTTAATCAAGCATTGCATTGGACCATCAACTGAACCATATCTGCACTTGGCACCCCACAACACGACTCGAAGCTAAGTACCTTTAATTCATTAATTGTACTAACATGGCTTCTGCTGCGCCTGTTCCTTGTGGCATGTTTAGCTATTCTTTTTTTACATTTTACTTACATTTTACTACCTGTACAAAAATCAGAACTGAAAACTTTTTGAAAACGTTTTTGGCATGCAAGCCAAACGATACTGCTAACATTCATCAACAAAACCTGTGGACAACTTTACTCCAGCTCATTTATCAATGCCTGTAACTTTCTCCCATCATCAAGACTTAAAAGGACAACCTGAATGAACTCAAAGAAACCCATTAGCTTATCAGGGTAGTTCAAATGGAGTGCATAGACAAGTCCAAACAAAATCACCAGTGAATCTGTCCAGGATCTGTGAGACATTACAACCTGATCTTCAAGAATGATTGACACATGATGTGATTCAAAGGGAACTCCTGCAGGCACCTCCTCTTCACTGACCACTGCCACCAGAGCCACTGCAGCATTTTCAGTTACCTCCAACTGATCCGGAAAAGGGAATACATGTAATCATCAAACTTATAAAAAGGCTAATAATGAATAAGAAACACAAACGCAACATAGCTTTCAGATTTGTACATGCAAGTTGAAGCAGTATGCAGTAGGGAAAGTACGCATTCGACATTTCAACTTCCTTTTTAAATTAAACACAGCTCCAATGCATTAATTCACATGAAATGTTGACCAGACATTGGTATCAAACTCAAGAAATTAGCTATGTATATAGGTACAGTTGGGCACCAAAAGACCTTGCAAGTTCTGAAGACCTCAGATGAATCCTCATTTAAGTACAGCGGTAAGCCGGCGAAGGCTGCTGTTCTAGCTGCACTTATGTTGTTCTTGTCCTGTTGCACAAGTACAAGGCATGCATAGGAGGACGTCAAGTCCACTGTTCACAGTCAACATTAATGTAATGCATTAAAAATATTTTACCTGTTCCTCATATGACATCAAAAGTTCTTCCATCTTCTTACCAAAACTTCCAGTCTTCCTCATTTTGTAGAGCTTTAGCAGCTGAGGTGTATATTTGTCAAGTGCAGAAAAGAAGGTAAATGGTAGATTTTGATTGGTGATCCTGTGGGATTCACTGTAGACCTGCATGGAAAACAAAAGTAATGTATGACAGTAAAACTGAATTTTTCAGACATTTTACACAAACAGACATACCAGATTAAACTACCCATTCTAAGCAATGTACCCAGATCAAGCACTATTACAATGACGACTCGGACAACATATTTCTGTTTCAAATTTAAGTAGCTTTTTTAAGTTGTACTCACTTGGGCTTCAGGGCAGAACTTAAGATGTTGAGGTTCTCTTTAGGAGTGTATAGGGTGGACAGGATTAGGAATGAGATCATCAGAGGGACAGCACAGGTGGAAAATTGGGAGACAAAATTCAAGAGGGAAGACTGAGATGGTTTGGACATGTGCAGAGGAGGGATAGTGGATATATTGGTAGGAGGATGTTGGAGATGGAGCTGCCAGGCAAGAGACGGAGAGGAAGACCAAAGAGGAGTTATTTGGTTGTGGTGAATGAAGATATGCAGGGAGTTGGGGTGAGAGTAGAGGACGTGGGGGACAGGGTGAGGTGGAAACGTTTAACTCGCTGTGGTGACCCCTGATAAAGGGAGAAACCAAAAGGAGAAGAAGAAGACTCACTTGGGCTTCACTAAAGAGTGCAGGCCATCTGTCTTTTAGTTCAGCAATGGGAGGAGCTGAATTCACAATTTCTTTATGCCTGAATGCAAAGGTACGCTGCATGGATAAGTTGATGGATAAGTATCATGTCTCTTTCTATCAGTGTCCTCTTGAACTGCTCCACCATCTCAAGCCTCTGGGTCTCCAGCGTGTCCTTAGATTCTCCATGGGGATAACTGGGAAGGTAGTTGACTTCCCCTCTTCTGGGTCTTTCTGTTGGCCCTGGATGCGGCACTCTCTGGATTGGTCCTTTCCTGAATTCACAGCCACATCCTTTATACCAGCCCTGCCCAGTTTGGTCCTGTAATTGCCCATTTTGAAGCGTAGACTGTGCTTCCAACCCTCATACCCTGTCTTGGAACCTCTTTCTTTCAGACATGGATGTTTGTTCACAAGAGCCTCTGCAGCTTTGCCTATCTGTTTTGAACTAGGGTAAGCTTTATGTTTATATATTTCAGCAACCATTGCATCCAGAATACTGTGTTTTTGGTCCCTGGACAACCTCAGATTTTGCCATTCTTTTTCAAACGCACAGTTGCCTTCTCTTGGAACGTGTTCTACCTCGTATGAGAACATTGGAACAATGAAGACTTCGGGCCATTGGCTGAAACGCTCTGCTGAATCTCTATTATCTGACAATATCACGGTGTCATCTGTGCTGGTTGAACTTAGATCCGAATCAATTATTTTAACTATCTTTATGGTTGCCTTGGATAGTAGGTCCTCTATATTGACCAAATTGCAGAGAGCATTGTCAAACTCTGGGTCTTGAAACTGCAAGCGAAAATCAAAATTCACATTCAGCTTGTTTTTCACCTCAGAAATGAGGGCATTCGCAGTCTCGGGGCGAGAGGGCAATATAAACCTCTCAGCATTGACATCAAGGATGACCCTTAATTTGAGAACATCAGTCGCTTCCATTGGCACTATGTTAGGAAAACCTGTAACACAAAAACAAAGAGGTACTCCATGTGCTGGCTCTCTTTCTCACTACCTGCCTAGACCACACACACATACACAATATATACCATGGATGAAATGCTCCCTTATTATTTGACCCAAACCTTCTAAAATACAAACAAAGCACAGGAACCTGTAAAATATGGGTCATAGTAAAAAATGTTGCTAACAATGGTTGATGCTAACTATAGAAATTGTCTTGTTTGTCTTCTCTGGTGCAGTAATCAGGAAAAGTTTCACTCCAGCAAGGAAGGACTCACACAGAGAACAAAGAAGAGAACTCTGGAACAAAGTCTTGATTTTTTCTAGTTGTTACCTTTCCGTGCTTCCGTCATCGGCTCCAGCCCCACCATACCCGGGCCACTTAATGCCGATGTGCATACTTCACATTATATTCGAACTTTGACTCCATGACTTTAGTTTCGCTCTTAGATTTATCATCTACGCCGCCCAAGGAGGTTGGGACCCTTTTTGAGTCTTGGTCCTCCCAATGTTTCTTCCTCATAACACTTGGGGGGTTTCTTCCTTGCCACTGTCGCCCTTGGCTTGCTCAATTTGGGAATGGACGTAGTTATTAGGAGATAATCTAAACTTGTAAAGTTGCTTTGAGACAATGCTCCATTGTAAAAAGCGCTATATAAATAGATCTGACTTGACTTGACTTGACATTCCAGGATGTACAGACAGTGAAATAACTGGAAATGAGCTTTAAGTACAAAACTGCAAATTTTCTGTCCATGTTAGACGTTCTTCAGTGCAAAAGCAGCAGTGAATGATTTTGTGTTACTTTACAGATACACCTAATTAATCGTCCTTTTGCATTGGGAAGGCACAACATGGATGAAACAGTGTATGTACTGCTACGCATTTAGGGGTGGGCAATATCACAATTTATTAAAGTAATGTGACAAAATTTGTTGTTGTGATAGCCGGTATGCATTTTGAGGACATCATCAGTGCTTAAACAAAACTGACCAACTGCATGTTTCATTATAAAGAGTGTAATTAGTACTGTTTAACTGGATGAAGTGCAGCACAGTTTGAAAACAAGTCACTTTACCAAGTATGGGATAATATCTGAATAGTAGTTTTCAAGAATCTGTCACTACTGATGCAATTTGTCTGTGATCACATGTATTGTGATAAATATTGTGCATTGTGAAAATGTCTTTAAATATCATGATATAGTATGTTTACCATACTGCCCACCCCTATCTGCAATGTAACAAATTTAAATTAGGAAATATATTAAAACCAGACTCCAAGCATAGAAGAAAATGGACATTAACTTTAAGCATCTTGTCCAGTGTGCCCAGGGAGATGATCACTAGTGTTCTTTGAAAGATTCACACCAACATCTAACCTCACACAGGTTTTAACAAAAAATAAAAAATAAAAAATAAAAAATAAAAAACCGGCAGAAGACTGCTACTTGTTGTGGTGCTGCTCATTTACTCAGACACTGAGATAAAATGTTTAGTTGTGAGAAGTAGCCTAATTGATAATTTATAGGCAAACAGAGGCATTTGGTCAGCCAACTGACATGCAGATTTTACTGTGTGGCTCTTGCTTTTGTGATCTGTTAGCTCATATGAGCGCAAATGCTCAATGTACCAGCTCTGAGTCTTTCAGTAGAAAGAAGATGTCATTTCCAATAAGTAATACATTTCTTCTTCTTCTTCTTTCGGTTTCTCCCTTTATCAGGGGTCACCACAGCGAGTTAAACATTTCCACCTCACCCTGTCCTCCACGTCCTCTACTCTCACCCCAACTCCCTGCATATCTTCATTTACCACAACCAAATAACTCCTCTTTGGTCTTTCTCTTCGTCTCTTGCCTGGCAGCTCCATCTCCAACATCCTCCTGCCAATATATCCACTATCCCTCCTCTGCACATGTCCAAACCATCTCAGTCTTCCCTCTCGAATTTTGTCTCCCAATTTTCCAACCTTTGCTGTCCCTCTGATGATCTCATTCCTAATCCTGTCCACCCTGGACACTCCTAAAGAGAACCTCAACATCTTAAGTTCTGCCACCTCCAGCTCTGCTTCCTATCTCTTTGTCAGTGCCACTGTCTCTAAGCCATACACCAAGGCTGGTCCCACTACTCCTCTTATAAATCTTTCCTTTCACTTTTTCTGCGACCCTTTTGTCACCCACAGCACACCTGACATTCTTCTCACCCACTCCATCCTGCCTGTTATTCTCTTCTTCACCTCCTTTCCACACTCCCCATTTTTTTTGGACAGTTGATCCCAAGTACCTGAACTCCTGGACCTTTGTGACCACTGATCCCTGTAGCCTGACTGTTCATTCACCTGCCTCCCTTTCATTTACAAACATGTATTCTGTCTTACTACAGTTGACTTTCATTCCTCTCCTTTCCAGATTATACCTCCACCTCTCCAAGTTCTCTTCTATCCTATCTACCGGTTTCCCTGTTCTCACTACAGATCACAATGTCGTCTGCAAACATCATAGTCCACGGCGATTCCTGTCTGACCTCATCTGTTAGTCTGTCCATCACCAGAGCAAATAAGAAGGGACTCAGGGCCGATCCTTGATGCAGTCCCACCTCTACCTTGAAGCTATCTGTCACTCCTACAGCACATCTCACCGCTGTCACGCTGTTGTCATACATGTCCTGCACTAATCTAACGTACTTTTCAGCCACTCGAGACTTGCTCATACACCACCACAGTTCCTCCCTTGGCATCCTATTATAAGCTTTCTCCAAATGCACAAAGACGCAGTGTAGCTCTTTCTGGCCATCTCTATACTTCTCCATCAGCAGTCTCAAAGCAAAAATCGCATAAATTGGTGCTCTTCCTTGGCATGAAACCATACTGTTGTTCACACACTGTAATACATTTCTGATCTCTTTAAATTCAGGCAAGGCAGCATGTGCCCCAGTACAAACAAACATGCCAACCGCAAAAGTTGTACCTTGAATGGTTGCCTGTTTTATGCCATATACACTGCTGCTGTCTGTGATAGCTGATATTAATGCATGTGCGTCGGTAGGTAGTGATTCAACAAAGTGACTCCACTTCTGATGTCTGTATGGGAGGCTTGAAAAATCTTGGAGATAACAAATAGAATGCCATCATGTTTTGGTGTGTTTCTGCTAAAGTTTTCAACACATTTTTGTAGTTATGAGTGTAACGAACAATTTTCTTGAAAACCTTGTGCTTCCCCTCAAACTGCATTGTCCAGAGGTGCAGCAGAGGACCAAAGCACTTAATGAGATGAGGATAATGTAATCGTAAGCTGGGTAAGACTGCCTGAAGCAGCTGCCTGTGATCTGAAATATTACATGCCATGTACTGAATGGTTTCGTCTGTGAAAGTATGAGACACAGCAAGCTCAACTACATTTTTTAGGTCCATTAGCACCTCCCAAAACGTGTCCCCTTCTGGGACTCTGGAGCCAATGAGAACAGGTAGCAGTCTAAGCAGAGTGTGGTTCTCATGCCCATTCCAACCAATTGTTCCTCGACTGGCAAAATTCTGAGGAATTGGGTGAGGACGGTCAACCTTATCAGAATGTTGGAAAGGAAAAGATAGTATTGCCCTATTCAGTTCTTCGAAAGTGAAGTATTTATTTGCAATCAAAGCTTTCAAACAATGTGCTAACTCCACAGGAACGACACCCTCAAACAGGTCGTGGAGGATGTCAGGTGGAAATCCTGTGGTAGGATTGAAATAAGAGATGGTCAGATAGAACACAACTGTTTTTTTACACCATAATTCTCTTCATTGGCATTGATCTGTATTTCTTTGGTTCTCATCTCAAAACAACCAGTGACTGCATCTGAATTTTGCATTTCTGTCTGGGTGGCAAGGCAAAATCTACAGAAATATGTAGACCTGAAACTCTCACTGAAACCAGCTAGCCCATGGGCAGCAGGGTTATCAGCCACAACAGAGTAGACAGTGCCTTTGAGACACCCCCTTTTTCAAGAGTATATAAATTACTCAATAGAGGTGCAAAAACTTTTGCATATCCAAACTGTCGTATATCGTTTGAATTGCACAAAAGGGCCAGTTGAGTAGAGTGTACTTAACTGGCAGGTTAAACCGCAAACACTTTATGAATTTTTTTTTATGTTCCTAGATGGTTTGCAATTTCAAAATCATCAACATAAAGGATTATTGATCATTTTTCATCCTCATCTGAAAGCAACAGATTTTCCTGGTAGTGACAAATACTGTCCAGGCAACTGCGAAGTGTTTTTATGGAGTTTCTCAAACACATCTGGGTTTTTCAACAGCAGCTGCAAACTTGCAAGAATGGGCACATACATGTAGGTACGCTGTGATTACTCAAAAAGGTACTCTACTGGCTTAACAAATGGAAACTTCTCCTCAGAATAAGATGTTCTCCTCTTAGCTATTGACAGTGGTCCTTCAGACATCACAGATGTATGCAAAATGTTGCTGTCTGAAACTGCCTGGACAATCTCACTTACAAGAGCATTACTAAAAGGGTAGTTATGTTTTTCCAGCACCTTGATTACAGATTCTCTGACAACTCTGACGGTGAAAACAACTGATCAATATGTCCAATGATGTCCTGTGTTGCCCTCTGTGATACATGGAGAACAGTTTTCATTTTCAAAAAGAATGCAGCCAGATTGAACTGTAACTGCTCTGTTAATCCCTCAGTGCAACTGCCTGCTACTGAGGCAGGTTCATTTTCATATGAAAGCACTCCTGGATCATCTTCGATGTCACTATCCTGGGATACATTTGAGACACTTGGCACTACAACTGCTACATCATAGTCTGATGAACCTTTGTGTTCTCTGCATTTGTGTGCATTATATGTGGAGTAAACATTTGTTTTGAACTTGCAAGCCTTAAACGGACATGGCACCATTTCTCTCCGTCTTAAGTGCCACCTTAGATGAACAGTCCCTCTCAAGAAATTGATGCTTAAAATTACACACAGGGCAATGAAATGCCTGATTAATTGTCAAATCATGACTGTCTCCACCTACCACTCTTTTCTCAGAATGTATTCTCGATAAATGTACCTTCAATGAATTAAAAGTACTAAATGTACAAATGCAGCTGTTATACAAGCAAGGCAAAGGTGAAACTGTGGAATATTGGCCATGGTGGAGTCTGTAATGTCGCCATAACTGTATTTTTAGGGCACTAGAAAAAGTACACAATTTACATATATATCCACATGATGAAAAAAGAAAGATTAAAATTGGTCTAAAACTAGGCAGTAAATCTGTTCTGGTTTCTGTCCAAGGCTTGAATTAGCTATCACATTTTCCACTAACCACATGAAGAAAAGTTTTTTTTCTTAACAAACCGAGCGCGAGCACTATGGCTTGCATTAGCTTAAATATTTCCATGGCCATTCTTTCTTTAAATGGTGTTTAGTCGTTTCGCTCGTTCATTTGTGTGATTTCAAATTATTTTAACATCGGTTACTGACGTTACATTAGCTAACTTTACTAGCTAAGTTGCTGGTGACATGCAGGGGTATATTAGCCCGCTAACATGATTAGAATTTTACATAAAACTTACTCAGCAGCAGCTTGACATCAAGAAACTTAACGCTACACCTTTTCTTTCTTATACACTAAGGCAGGAATTGAGCTGCTTGCAAAGTACCTCCGAGCTGCTCCGTTATCCCAGTGCTGAGGCAACGTTCTCTTTCCCGCCTTGAAGAGGTGTAGTGATGTGTCGGTCGCGACCGATTCGGCTCTAAGACCCGGCTCTTTGAAATGAAGCCGGTTCCTGATTGGGAGCCGATTGGGTGCCGGTTGGGAGCCGGTTGTGAGCAGAGAGAGGGAGGGAGGGAGGAAATGAATAATAAATGAAGCTACTACAATCTAAAGAGCCACTAGGGAGCCGAAAGAGACGGCTCTTTTTAGTGAGCCGAGCCAAAAGAGCCGGAATTTCCATCACTAAAAGGGGGAGAGGTGGCTTCCAGTCGCCGCGCGCTGGTAGATGTATTCAAGCAGCCTCCTGACGTCACGCGCACGCTGGCAAATATGGCGGCTAGGGAGTGTTTCTAATGTTTCTCTCATGACTAAACAAAAATGTCAGTCGTTCAATTCAGTTTTCTGCACATAAAACTTTATGTAATGTATTTTTCATTTACCTAATTACCTAATCACTATTGTAACACGCACACAAGCACAACTCAGAAAGGCTGATAATGATAGCATTATGGGCACAATCTTCATTCCATATTAAAAAGACAATTTATTATATATCCCTTCCGAATGTTCAGAAATTAGTGAATTATAGCAATTATATTCGAATAATATAATTCGAACCTCTTAAGCCAAGCAATGCAAACCATGCAGCAGAAAATATATATAAAAACAACTTAAAGAAAATGACTCAATGGAACAAGCTAGAATTATATCACCGATACTTAAAACGCTCCAAAAATTTAAGGGCACTCAAAACAACCAAGTTACTACTTCAGCAATGCATTTTTCAGTTAGATTAACTTGATGCGAATTAGTGACTCCAATTTATTTCCAAGATTAAGTTATATTAACTCACTTGATTTATTAAGGTATACTGTTAGGTTTTACAGTGTACCCTTTAGGGACACCAGCAGCTAGAGTTACCTGTATCCCGGGAGCCAGAGTGCCGGACATTGTAACGAGTCTTAGTGAACTCGAGAGCCACAGATTCTCTAGGATAGTTATTCATGTAGGGGCTAATGATATACGCCTTCAAGTCAGAGGTTACTAAGGCTAATTTTGTAGAGGTGGTTAGAATGGCGATGTCCGATGCAGTAGTGTGCTCTGGCCCCATCCCAATGCGGCGAGGTGACCAAGCCTACAGCAGGTTATGGTCTCTGAACTGCTGGCTGTCCAAGTGATGCTCTGAAAACAACGTGGGCTTTATAGACAACTGGACAGCCTTTGAGGGTAAGCCTGGCCTTTTAGGATGGGACGGTGTCCATCCCACTCAGGAGGGTGCTGCTCTCACCTCCTGCAACATTGCCCATAGTCTTATAGCCCGATTGGTTAGGGGCTGACTATCCAGAGCAGGGGTCAGGCAGCAGACAGACCGGCTTAACCAACTGTCTGCTGGTAGCCATGCACCGTCACCCAGAACCCACATTATTGAAACTGTGTCTGTTACCCGCATCTGTCCTAAATGTAAACGCTCTCAAAAAGTCTGTTTTAATAACCTCACATTAGTATATAAACAACAGATAGCTCCCAAAGAAAACAACCAACCTTAGACTAAAGCTAGGATTACTTAACATTAGATCACTTACAAACAAAGCAGTGATTGTAAATTAAATAATCACGGATAAACCCTTACACGCTCTCTCTGTCTCACTGAAACTTGGATTAGACCTGATGAATATTTAGCATTAAGTGAAGCCTCACCTCCTGGATACAGTCATGCTAGTCGCCCTCGTCCTAATGGTCGGGGGGGAGACGTAGCCACAATTTTTGACAAAGAGCTAGGTGTTACAACTAAATCCGATTACAAGGCTGATTCATTTGAAATACTGATTCTTAATGTGACTGATCCATCATTATGGAAGTCAAAACCCACACTCTTTTCAGCTTATCATTATTTACCGCCCTCCTGGTCCCTATTCAGAATTTCTTCAGGAATTTGCCTAACTTTCTTTCCTGCTTAGTACTTTCAACAGATAAGGCTTTAATTGTAGGTGATTTCAATATTTCACTTTGACATTGAGCAGGATCCACTTAAAATTTCTTTCGAGTTCATCTAGAATCCATGGGTATCACTCAGAATGTGAATGGGACCAACCCACCGCTGTAATCATACTTTAGATCTAATATTAACATTTGGTATCAATATAGATAACTTTGATGTTTTCCTGCAAAGTGATTGATTTCAGATCACTATCTTTTAGTATTTGAGCTATCTCTAATAAATAAAATCCTTCTGCCTCGTTATCACACCAAGCGCACTATCACATCTGCTACTCCAGCTGCATTTATTAAAAACCTACCAGACTTGAAATTTAATACACCTACGAAGATCAATCATCTTGAGTGTGTAAATTACCAATTAGAATGTGTGCTTCGCTCAACCCTGGACACGACTGCTCCTGCTAGGGTCAAATGCATTAGGGAAAAATGGCTAGCACCATGGTATAATGACCACATCCGTACCTTAAAGCAAAGAACACGGCATCTAGAGCGCAAGTGGATGCAGTAAATTGGAGGTGTTTAAGATTGCTTGGAGGGATAGCATGGCAGAGTATAAGCATGCCCTTACTAAAGCTAAAGCTACATGCATACGCTCAATCATAGAGAAAAATAATAATAATCCAAGATTTCTCTTTAATACAGTCTCCAAATTAACAAAAAAAAAAACTACAGAAAGTTATTCTCCCGTTCTGTGTAATTTTACGGTACCAGTTTGTTCATATAAATAATCTAAGGTCTAAGCTCTCAAAAGTGAAGTATGGCGTGCCTCAGGGGTCAGTGCTTGGCCTGCTTTTATTCTCTCTGTACATGCTGCCACTAGGCTCAGTTATTCGTAAACATGGCATTAGTTTCCACTGCTATGCAGATGATACACAGCTGTACATATCAGCCAAACCAAATGACAGCCCTACAATCAACAAAATTGAGGACTGTGTAAAGGGATTTAAACCAAGAAAGTGCTGATCCCTTAATACCTACAGTATTTTCTAGTCTGTTTTAGTAAAACATCATGATCTATAGTGTCAAATGCTGCACTTAAATCTAACAGAACAAGAAAAAAAACACATCCCTTATCTGAGGACATTAACAAGTCATTTAGTACCCTAATAATGCTGTTTCAGTACTATGATGGGGCCTGAAGCCAGCCTGAAATGTTTCATAAATATCATTCCTTTGGAGGTAACTGCAGAGCTGCTGATAGCCATGGAAAGCGATCTGCTGCCTGCAACATCCTTCAGCATGACCGGTTTGGCAGTGGATCAGTAATGGTGTGGGGTGGCATTTCTTTGGAGGGACGCACAGCCCTCCATGTGCTCGCCAGAGGTAGCCTGACTGCCATTAGGTACCGAGATGAGATCCTCAGACCCCTTGTGAGACCATATGCTGGTGCGGTTGGCCCTGGGTTCCTCCTAATGCAGGACAATGCTAGACCTCATGTGGCTGGAGTGTGTCAGCAGTTCCTACAAGATGAAGGCATTGAAGCTATGGACTGGCCCGCCCGTTCCCCAGACCTGAATCCGATTGAGCACATCTGAGACATCATGTCTAGCTCCATCCACCAACGTCACGTTGCACCACAGACTGGTTGGAGAGTTGGAGGATGCTTTAGTCCAGGTCTGGGAAGAGATCCCTCAGGAGACCATCCGCCACCTCATCAGGAGCATGCCCAGGCGTTGTAGGGAGTTCATACAGGCACGTGGAGGCCACACACAATACTGAGCCTCATTTTGACTTGTTTTAAGGACATTCCATCAAAGTTGGATCAGCCTGTAGTGTGTTTTTCAACTTTAATTTTGTGTGTGACTCCAAATCCAGGCCTCCATTGGTTAATAAATATGATTTACATTGATGATTTTTGTGTGATTTTGTTGTCAGCACATTCAAATTTTTACAGAACAAAGTATTCAATGAGAATATTTCATATTTACTTTTGTTGTTGGATGAGAGAAAATATTCTTTTGGCACTCCCCATTAAAAGTATGTTTGCTTAAAGTTGAGGTTTAACTGCATATTTTAAACTTGCTTATGGTCTCCTGAGAGAAGGCTGACGCGAGGATTGCGAGGATCTGGCAACCCTGACCCATTTCCCCCAATTGCACACAGGACGCACGCTGTTTTGGAGCTGTTGGCAGTTTATTACCTTTCAACTATTTTAATTCCCGATCTGTATCGTATATATAGTACTTTTTTACAACATCTTAATCATTTTCTTGTCGTACCGGCGGATTATATTTTTTGCCGCTAATCGTTATTTAGTAACTTTACAGGTATACCGGCTTGTGTTTGCAGTAATTAGCCATTAGCTAATTACCAGAGTTGCGTCTTCTTTTTGCAGTAGTGTGTGTTTTTATAACTTTTTTACAGCCTTTTCCCACCCTCTTATTTTGTGAGACTTATTTTTTTGTGACGTTTTGTATTAACTTTCCATCAACGCTTTAATCGAGCATTGCATTGGACCATCGGCTGCAGCTGAACCATATCTTCACTCGGCACCCCACAACACCACCCGAACCTAAGTACCTTTAATTCATTAATTGTACTAACATGGCTTCTGCTGCGCTTGTTCCCTGTGCCGAGTGTGGCATGTTTAGCTATTCTTCCTCCGTCATTAGTGTAAATTTTATTTGTGATAGTTGTAGGCTTGTAGCCAGTCTGACGGAGAAGATTGTAGTTTTAGAGGCGCGCATCCAGACATTAGAGAAGGCTAGCTCAGCTCCTAGCTTAGCAGATCTGGATGCCAAAGGTGAAGTTAGAGCCCTCGCAGCAGGGCAAGTTCGGCGACGTAGTCGTAAGGCTAGCCCACGAGAGCACCACTCTTTACCTGTTCAAGTGTCCAACAGGTTTACCCTCCTCAGTGATGCATCCACTGAGCAGCCTGTTGAAAGAGCTCTGGTCATAGGTGACTCTATCTGATGACACGTGAAACTAGCTACCCCTTTAGGGACACCAGCAGCTAGAGTTCTCTGTATCCCCGGAGCCAGAGTGCCGGACATTGTAACGAGTCTTAGTGAACTCGAGAGCCGCAGATTCTCTAGGATAGTTATTCATGTAGGGGCTAATGATATACGCCTTCGTCAGTCAGAGGTTACTAAGGCTAATTTTGTAGAGGTGGTTAGACTGGTGATGTCCGATGCAGTAGTGTGCTCTGGCCCCATCCCAATGTGGCGAGGTGACCAAACCTACAGCAGGTTATGGTCACTGAACTGCTGGCTGTCCAAGTGGTGCTCTGAAAACATGGGCTATATAGACAACTGGACAGCCTTTGAGGGTAAGCCTGGTCTTTTAGGATGGGATGGTGTCCATCCCACTCGGGAGGGTGCTGCTCTCATCTCCTGCAACATTGCTCATAATCTTATGGCCGGATTGGTTAGGGGTCCATAGCAGGGGCAGGGGTCAGACAGACCGGCTTAACCAACTGTCTGCTGGTAGCCATGCACCGTCACCCAGAACCCACATTATTGAAACTGTCTGTTACCCGCATCTGTCCTAAATGTAAACGCTCTCAAAAAGTCTGTTTTAATAACCACATCAGTATAAACACAGATAGCTCCCAAAGAAGCAACTTCTGGGTGCTTCTGCCACTATGGTGAAAACCACTGAAGAACAGCAGGCCATTCAGTCAGAGGTTCATGAGGCACTTAACCTTAAGCCTCAGGGTAAGTAAAGGTTAGAGAGTAGAGGATAGGGAAAGTCATTAAGGTTAGAAGTTAGAAAGAGAGTTGTGGGTTGTGGACTAGGGATAGGGTTAATGACAGATCAGAAGGGGTAAAAAGCCAGTGTTAGGGCTCAGTTATGCAGTTTTGATGTTTAACCAGATTTCCATGATGTATTCTGCTCAATTACAGTTGAATCTGGTTATGACATGTGTAATGCGGCTGAAGCTAAGGATGAAGCCATTGCAGATATCACACAGATTCAGATTCCACTGAACAAACTTGACAATCTAAACAGACACCTTCTGGGTGAGTAATGGTAATTTGTGTTTGACACTGGAATTAGTAGAACTCCTGGAAATTAAATTCTTCTTGCTCTCTATTTAAAGCAGGAAACCAGGTGCTGAAGGTGGTGGAGGCTACAAATGAGGCTGAAACCATTGATCAGTTTATAAAAATAAACCTGGATGAGACCTTTCCCAATCAGTTTCAACCTCTGGGTGAGTAAGGAGAGCTAACAGGCAAATATATGGACAACAATACACTCTATGCAGTCCAAACATACATAGAATATATGAACATGTGACTTGTTGCAGGACCAGAGTTGAAAAACATGACTGTGCATGACCTACAAGCCATCGAGGAATACATGGCAGTCAATGAGGCTAGAAAGACCATGAACCAACTTCCGGGTGCTTCTGAGGCTGTGGTGGAAACCACTGAAGAACAGCAGCCCATTCAGTCAGAGGTTCATGAGGCACTTAACCTTAAGCCTCAGGGTAAGTAAAGAACAAAACAGTATTTTGTGATTAGTATTTTTTTATATTGATGTTTTATTTCATTTTTCCTTCTTTTAAATAAAGATGGAGCCCTCCAGGACACGGAATTGACCTCCATTAAAAAGAGAAAAGTGAGGAGAGGAACCCGTGCAGGAGGGCGGAAGGTCAATTATAAGAAACCGCCAGAAGGTAAACAGGAGGATGAAGTCAAGCCAAAGGGGACCCCAGGAGATGATAAATCAAACTTACCTTATTCTGTCTTTAGGTCAGACCAACATCAGTGACACTCTCACAGATCCTCAAATAGATGTCACTGAGAAACCTAACAGCAAACCTCTGGGTAAGACCTGAACTACAAGGTATGCTGATAACAGTGCATCCTGGCCTTGGAAAATAAGCACAAGTCTGATTCTGTCCCACAGACAAAACAAAGGTGGAAAAGGAGGAGCTCCCTGATGATGAGAAGGTCGAAGCCCCCAGAGCCCCCCAGAAACTCCTCCCCAAGAGGAAGGAGGGCAGGAAAGAAATGCCCCACTGGATATTAAAACGGATCCAGAGGATTCTTCAAGCCCCTGACGGAACAAAAAATAAGCTAAAGACTGGTGGACATCCTACAGTGCTCCAGAAGAGTCTCCCTAAACAAGAGGTGGAGCAGAGTCATAGAGAAGAGCGTTCTACACAGGCTCCACAGAGGAATGGAAACGATGGAAGACACCCATGGAGAGTAAGAACGACTTACTAAAACATCAGTCAGCTGAGAGCTTGAAAGAATGCTGTTGCTGATAAATAAACTGCAAATCAAAAGATGGCAGGTGCCTGGTGATGGGTCACATCACTTTCACTTTCTTATCAGCTTAATCCTGGACAGGGACACAGTAAAACTGGTGCCCAGCTAGTGGCACAGGGCGGGAACGGCCCTAGATAGGGCACCAATCCATCACAGGGCACACACTCACAGACTATGGACACTTTAGTGTAATAAGTTAACCTAAAGCATGTCTTTGGACTGTGGGAGAAAACCGGAATACTCGGAGTAAACCCATGTGAACACGGGGAGGACATGCAGAGTCCACACAGAACGGACCCAGGGTGCTCCACCCTGGTATTGAACCCAGGACCTTCTTGCTGTGAGGCGGTAGTGCTACCCACCAAGTTACCATGCCGCCCCGCACTAAGATGTGGGGGAAAAAAAAACGAGACCTCAGATTTTAGCAGAAATCTCCACCGAGAGCTATTGTGAGACTGACATGTGCTCTTATGTTTCGGCTGGAAAGGGCCACGTCTCGACTCATAACTTTAAGAAAGTGCGCTTTTGATGAATTTTTCTCGTCAAAATGTATTGAGAACTGATTTCCATGAGTTGCTAGTTGGTCGAGAGCCGAGGTATGATTGTAGTTATAATGAATATCCGTCACTTTAAAACACATTTTCAGTGTTGATGTCATCGCTTTTAATTTTTTGCAAAGTGAGTGACATACATTTAAAACAACAATTAATGTATCATCATAGACGATACATATAGCACACCCCTAGTCAGGACCCCCACAGGACTGCCATAGATCAGGTACTGTTTGGCTGGTGGATCATTCTCAGCACTGCAGTGACACTGTGTGGAGCTGGTACAATTGGATCGGACACAACAGTGCTGCTGGAGTTTTTTTTTTAAACACAGTGTACTCTGTTACACATCTACTACTGTATATTGCTGTAACTTGTACATGTAAAGTCAGAGACTGTATTTTGTCTGATTAGTCATCCTCTAATCCTTCATCAGTGCTCACAGGACATTGCCTACAGGATGCTGGTGGCTGGACACTTTTGGTAGGTGGACCATTTTGTGTGTGATCCACTCATATCAGCCGAACACACACTAACATAACATCACATCAGTGTCACTGTAGTACTGAAAATAATCCACACCCAAATGGTACCTGATCTCTGATGGTCCTGGCCAATAGAAACAAAGTAAAGGAAACTACATACTGAAGTATGTAGAGAAACAGATGGACCACAGTCTGTACTGGTGTGTCTATGGTAAGTGGAACAGATAAAATGGACAATGAGTGTAGAACAAGGAGGTGTACCTGAAATAGTGAGACGAGTGTGACACCTTTGTGAAAAATCTGGCACTGCAGCTCCTGTGGTATGAGGTTTGAGCGAGTTGATGGAAATGGCAGTTCCTGTGGGAAGTGTTAATTTCGTTGAGGAATGGTTTTCGTCAACGACCCTTTTTTTTAACGTAAACGAGAGGATGACTAAATTAAAAGTAATGGATAACGACAAAAACTAGGACGAAATGAGTTGACACTTTTGTCAACGAATAAAAACGAGGTGAAACCGCGGTCAAGCGATCAGCACCCAAATGGCGCGAGGTCCTATTTTAGCGGTATTACGGTAGTGCGTTACAAACGCACGAGAAGTTCAATTTGTTCAAGCGAATAAAATAGGGATTCAGATTTCGAGTTCGCGACGTGGATATATCATCTTGCCTAAAAAGTGTTCATACTATCTTTAAGGAGTATTCGTTTAACATGACTCGTTTTATACTGTAATTATGAATAAATGCCTATAGGGCATGCACGTATCCGATCTTCTGATCTTATATGTTTACTAAAGCTCATAAGATATCATTTATTCTACGATATCTCATGTGTCCACAGAGCACAGGGTGTGTTTCACCTGCACCCAGTAAGTTCTAGACTCCAGATGCCCTGATCAGGATAAATCGGGTCAAAATGGGACATAGAACTTTTCCACTGGACTCCAAATTAAATGGAATTATTAATGGTTCATTAAAGTTTGTCACATTCAAATCTACTTACGTTTATTTACCAAACGCCGTTATCCAGAGATTTAAAACTGAAATGATCTTAAAATCTGAGTAGTTGAGTTAAAGGCCTCACAGCTTGGCAAAGGTGAACCCTAGACCTTGTGGTCCGCAGTCTAGTACCTTAACCTCTGTACCAGTCCCTTTGAAAGGTTGTTTGTTTTGTATTTAACATCATGTTAGCATCTATGGCTCTGAACATGACAGGAGCATGGTTTTAGAAATTCTAAAAGGTTCAAGGTTTTTAAGGACTTCTAAAAGGTCCAAGGTAGGTATGTAAATACCTAGAAATAGTATAAATGAATAACTAGATGGGATTTAAACATGTCACATTGAAATCTGGTTACGTTTACATTTCATTATTTAGCACACACCCTTATCCAGAGCGACTTACAACTGAAAGACAAGGCAGGTCAATAGTTGGAAATTATATAACTGAATAACTAGATGCGTTTTGAATTGGTTTCCATTTCAGGGTTAGTAAGTTTCCACCAGCTTGACCAGAGTTCTTTGCACTCCCTAATAGGACGTTGTGGGTGAGCCTTGAGTGAATGATATGGCAACCCGAGTATACTGTTTATTGAAGAGGAACCTTCGTTATTTCCCTGTGCTGATGTTGTGTAGCATGTTGTTCATAGATTTACCAAGTCTTCTTGCCATTTCTTCATTGTTCATTCTTATTGTTTGAGGTCCGATCCTGGGATAGGGTGTGTATAAACTACTGGTTATATAATACATCTTCCAGCCCTATTGACTACACATGGTGCCACGTGATAAACAAATCCCATTCACACCGAGCTAATTGAAAACGATCTCTTTATTTCCCCCTGGTGGACAGTTAAAAGTACCTCACCCTGAGGGAGTCGGAACCTCAAAATAAAAAACAGATGCTTTACAAATGGAAAATATCAAAATACACCGCCTGTATGGCTATCAAAAACAGAGTATATACAGTGGAAACGCAGCCGATGCTACCCTGCCATCAGAGAAGAAGCGTACACAAACTCAAAGCTCAATCATATGGTCATTAGTAATAATCTCTCTCTCTCTCTCTCTCTCGCTCGCTTATGGGACCTTCTATACTGTCTCATCACTCATTCATATATACACACAAACACGCATCCTTAAAACACACACACCTGCTCAGAAATGCACTTGTCCTGCTCAAAGTCCAATGTTTTGCCCACATTTCTTTACATCTCCCCACAAACTCTCACTCAGCTGTCCTTCTCCATTGTGGCGGCGGTGGCCAGCGTGACCGTGGTGACCGGTTGTCCTGTGGCTGTCGCCAGGGTGACCGTGTTGACGGGTTGCCCCAGGCCGTGCAGCTGCACCCGTGCCAGTTTCTTCTGCTCGCACTCCGTCACCAGGTTGTTGAGCTCGGCCGCGCTGTAGCCGATCAGAGTTCTCAGGTCGCACACAAACTTGTAGACGAAGCGCTTGCCCTGAACTTTGCTGATCATGTCTCCATCGTAGTAGTATCTGTGGGAAAGACATGGGTGGAGTCAGAAGCTGATAGTGACGTAGTGTTTGCACATCACCATCCTTTATTAAGTACACCTCCTTCTTTCTACACTCCTAGTCCTTTATCAGTTCCACTTACCAAACCATACAGGTCTACAATAACAGACTGTAGTCCATCTGTTTCTCTACACACTTTATTAGTGTTCTTTACACTTTTCCTACTAGCCAGGACCTGCTCTTAGTCTGTAAGGGAAAATTCCAGTACTGCTGTACACAATAATTACAAAGTTCAACCAGACCTGAGGGCTCTGCTGAGCTTCTCGTAGTTCATGGTAGGCTTGTTCTTCCTTTGGCCCCATTTCTGAGCCACCAGCTCTGGCTGATTGAGTTTGAACTCGCCTTCCTCCCCGACCCAAGAGATGCAGTCCCTTGCATCCTTATCAGTAAGCAGCTCCAGCAGGAACTGCCATAACTGGATCTGTCCATTATTACCTGTGAGGAGAGAAAAGCCACTATAAATACTCCAAGAGACAGAGTACTGATTGAGTATCCCTAATGGTGATTTAAAATCAGTCAAACAAGCAGTCCAATAAAACTAGTGAAGAAGGAGCACTTTATAAAGAAAGCAACCATCCATGAGTACACATTCACATGCAGATGTTCTCCCATCATTAAAACTCCCCCCGTAGAGTCACTATGCATCCAATCAAATAGCCTGTCACCAACAGCCAATCAATGTTGTGGATCCATGGGCAGAGGTGGGACCTGTACCTGAACGTCTCGCTCACGTTCGGACTAAAGACTGTTCTAACTCGGTTGATGTGTTTAGAGATTTTTGTTCAAGTAACTTGTGTTTGTGTGGATGACTTCCTGCTACTTATTTGTAACAAGCTGTAAATGGCGTTCGTAAGTGTATGTGCCTGTCCTACTGCAAGTAGTACTCCTTTTGTTCGTCTCCCCACTAGAGACGGTTTTGAATCGTTTCTTTTTGCGAGCACGCGTACCTGTCCGGTTGCCGGGGGAACTGCGCTCCTCTCCTGAGATGCGTGGAGCTCTGGCTACTTTGGTCTTCTGCACCTTAATGGTTGTGGGTGTGGATTGCTGCACAGGTGCAGGGATGATCTGAACAGCTGGAGAGAAGTGGATGTTAGATATATACGGACTGAAAACACCAAGAATCAGCTTACATAGAAAAATAGTACGATTATACATGACTTGCCACAATGCACTAGGCAAAGAAAAATAAAACAGATTGTGTCCTGGATGAATGTAATGTAATCACACTGTGATTAGGGACTGCTGCATGCCCTAAGGTTCCACACAAGTTAAAAGTGGAATACACAACACTGCTTTGCTGGAATACCACTACAGTGACCAGGTAGTGTTTCCAGCCAGGTCACACAAACACTTATTTGCTGTGTCTAAGGGAGGGGTGTCCCCTTCTGAACCCTCAGTGATGGAGTGGTGCCCCATCCAGAGTACGTGTTCACCTGCACCCGGAAGTCCCAGGATAGGATCAGTGGGCCCTCAGATCATTTACATTTCATTTTACATTTACAACATTTAGCAGACGCCCTTATCCAGAGCGACTTCCAATCGGTACAGTCTTACAATCCAAACAATTGTGGGTTAAGGGTCTTGCTCAAGGACCCAACTGTGGCAGCCTGGATTTGAACCCTGGACCTTCTGGTTCATAGTCCAGGACCTTAACCACTAGGCTACCACAGTCCAAATTAGGACAAAGTGAGGCAAAACAAGAAAAACAAATGACCTAAGGCAATTTTCAATGTACTAAGCTGTATTTTCAACTACACTAACACAAGGTTATTTGTTTACAGTGGTCCATTGTAAAGTCACTATAGAAATAAATCTGACTTGGACTTTGCTGGCAACGTGGCTTAACCTGACTTATGGGTTAAGGGTCTTGCTCAAGGACCCAACAGTGGAAGCTTGGCAGAGGTGGGATTTGAACCCTGGACCTTCTGATCCATAGGCCAGTACCTTAACCACTAGGCCAGCCCATTGTTTACTTCAATACTAGGCAAATTTAGAGCAACCAATTAACCTAACATGTTTTTGAAATGTGAGAGGAAAACAGTAAATCCTTGCGGACACAGGGAGAATGGGCAGAGTCTGAGTTTGAGATCGAACCAGGGATTTGTGGAGCATGAGGTGACCGCGCTAACCGCTTGTGCCACCGTACCACCCCCCAACTTTGCAGTACACAAAAGTCGGCCATCTAAAAATAATTCCTGATTGTGAGTAAAGAAGGAAGGACTTGGAACACAATGGGTCATGCTCACCGACATTGGATTCAGTGCTACTCAAGCAAATACTACCAATGACACATTTCCTGCACTGCCAGAAATTTGGGAGAAAAATCACAGAACGTGACGTCAGCTACCAGCCACCAAGAAGGCGACCACAACAGATGACGTGAAACTAAGAGGTCGACTACAAACGTAGTGGCAATGCTCCCCCGATTGCTGCCACTGCTGGTAAACTAGATTCCATTATAGCAAACTGAAGTGACACATTTAGGCCACATTAAGGGAGATAAAACCAGCGATGCTAGAGCCATTAAAGAGTTGGCAATCTTGAAAGATACTTACGTTGGTCAATAGAAACTGTAGCTTCCTGTCCCTGCTCCTGACTTGCGAGTACATCTGCATGCAACAACAAACACTTTCTACTTACTTACTTTCTCGCAGTATATACACACCAAACCATATACACACATACAAACAGACTCGGGTTGGTGCTAGAGACTCACACTTGCGCAGCAGCTCCAGATGGCTCCACAGGATCTCTCCATTAGGGACTCTCAGAAGGAATTCGTCTTGGCTGAAGGCGCACAGCTGACGTCCCGGGATGTGGATCCCTCCCACTTCGATCTCCTCGATGTTGAACTCTTTCATCACCCACACTGCCCAGTGGATCACCTGATCGGCCGTCCACTGCACCGGGTCTGCCACAGGTATAGAGCAGAAACACTATTATGATACTGACAACACAGCAGTCGACTCTTTACAACAGTGGAAATATTGTAGGATTTCATGTTGTTGCTCAACAGCCAGTTCAGCTCCTTAGGATATTTACTGGCTAGTGAATGTTGCATTACCTTTTTTAAAAATGAATTTACTTTCAGGTTTACATCCTCTAGGTAAAGTAGTGCAAAAGTCTAAGGCCACCATTAGATGAGTTATACCAATGTTTTAGCAATGGTATAATGATCATATACATACTTATTTGTCAGCCTCTTTCTTATAAAACAACCATAATATACAGAAAATTTATGTACTGTATACTAATCCCCATTCCCGCTATCCAAACCACTATTGTAACGAATGAAAATGAAACCTGAGTGTATATCAGTGTAACGTAATTAACACAGTTTAAACTCGTTATCTCACCCATGGCTGTTTCATGGGTATTTTTGGCGAGGGCGAGTTAGGTCACTTGCGAGTTTGGCAGCACGCGTGATCATTCAATACACATTTACAAACATGTATGTACATGTACAGTCTATTTTTTTTACGCAAATTTGAGAACTGGTCCGTGATTGACTATTGTTTCTGTGACACAAAGTGCGCGAAGTCCAGTCTTGAATAACAGCAAAGTCATTATAAGGTAAGTCTGTTCACTCGACCTCCATCTTGGTAATGCGGGCAGTTATGTGCAGCCATACAAGACCAGACTCCTATCCCTTTGAAAGGGGAGAGGACAATATATCCAGAATTGAAAGAGAAATTAAGGGTTAAAATGCATATTTAGAATCGCTGGTATAATCTGACAAAAATTATATAAATTACTTGTATTGTTGGGTTCAAATAATACAGAAAAGTAAAATTTTTTTAAAGGGTATTCTGGCTACTGTGCATGCGTAGCATGTGTTTTGTGCATGTGTTTACTAATATGCCGATTGGTTCTTTCTAATGAATAGGGCTTCTGTACCCTGTAAACCTGTCTTGCTCTGTGCCGCTATATCTAAGTGACATCAGAAAAAGTATTAAAGGTTTTGCTTTTTGAACGAGGTGTATTTGGATGAAAGTGTTTGACTGTGTGCTCAGTGGGACGGTGTAGTTGGATCCTATCGTTCCAGTACTCACCGTACGGAATATTGAGTCGGACCTGCTCCTTGCGGTAGCCCTCAAGCGCCGCTGCCCAGCGGGTCACTTGTTCAGAAGTCTCATCAGCGATGGAGCCACGCTCCACCGCTATCACCTGACCGTCCTCCACCAGGTGAGCCTCTTCTCCTGCAGCCGCATCAGGATCTATCACCACCTCCACTGTCTCCACCGGCTTCACTATCTCCAGTATATTCAACTTCTCCTCACCTACAACACAGCACAAAGATTATAATATATATATATATATATATATATATATATATATATATATATATATATATATTATATATATATATATATATAGGGTCAAAAAGTATTTAGTCAGCCACTGACTGTGCAAGTTCTCCTATGATGAAAATTCCAGACCTCTCTCATCTTTCTAAGTAGGAGAACTTGCACAACGAGTGGCTGACTAAATACTTTTTTGACCCACTGTATTATTGGTTACATTAAAGGTGGTAAAAGTTCTGAAATGATTTACATTGGTCTCAGTTTTTTACATCACTAAACCTGGCATTCTAACAGAGTTGTGTAGACCTTTTATATCCACTGTAGGCGTTTGTAAAGCTGCTTTGAGACAAGGCTCTGTTGTAAAAAGCGCTATACAGGTAACGCGCTGTTTAACGTCCGCATTACACTCCGAAACCGGATGCTGGCCGAATTTGACATTGCACACTACACAGCCATGCAACGGCACAGTGTAACCATCAACAGAATGCATTCGTTAATTTTAAATAATTTAATAAATACCAGAATTATACCTTTATAGTCCAAAGTAGGCTATTCATTTCATTACTTTTATTATCGCTGCAACCTTGCTCCTGTCACAAATCGCCATTGATGCTGATGTGATGTATGTGCAAGATACACGGCGACACTCGGGCATCTTGGTTGTTGCAAACACCAAAAGCAAAGGTGATTGGTTAGTGAGTTTTTGTTGCTGGTGAAAGTCAGCAAAAAACAAACTGAGGGTGAATAAAATAACGATGGCATTTTTGCCATCTGAAAAATCTCGTGTGGCATGGAAGATACCATCATTACACACAAGGCAACATTAATTTAGAGTCATCTGAATAAAACGCACGAAAAAATGTGCAACGTCCTTAAGGCTCTTTTAAGTCAAAACATGGACATCAAATTTTGTTAATGTTAAATGGGTCAGAAAAATAACAAACAGGCAAATACAGTGGTACCTCAGTACATGTCATTAATTCATTCCAGAAGTCACAAAGAGTGCCAAGAGGATTTTTCCCATAAGGAATCATGTAAACTTGATTAATCTGCTCCAGACGCCTATAAAAATCCACTGTATAAGGCATTGGTTTCCAAACTTTTTACCTTGTAGCCCCTCCCCACAAGTACCTAAAAGAAAAGCTTCTCCATCCCCAGATTGCAGATACACAGATCAAAAGAATAAAGTGATTCACTGCAAATCTTTTTGCCAAAAATTAACAGCCAATTTCCTTTTCTCTTGGGTTCCTTTAATATCTTGCGTTTGTTTGTCATTTCAAGCATAAGCTTGGCGAGTGTCGAACAAACGATGAGTGCCAGACAATTTTCTGAATTCATGTCGAGTTGTGACTTAAGCACTAAAACTGGGACAATCTGTTCACTGAAAATTAGTCTGGCATTTATCCAGGGTGACTTACAATGTACAATCTAAGCAATTGTGGGGTCTTACTCAAGGGCTCAGCAGGCAGCTTGGCAGTACTGGGGCTGAAACAGGTCTTCACAGCCCAAGACCTTAACCACTGCGCCACCACAGTACACAGTATTTTACCCAATGTTATGTGTAGGGAGCTACAGACAACGTCAAAGTTGAGTTCACTTGCCTGGTCTGGTGACGATCTGCACACTGAGCTGCACCGTGCCATCCGTCTTGACACCTTGGTCAAAAAGGCTGTGGTCAGGGTGCAACTGCAGGAGGCAAATTAAAAGCATGTTCACTTTACACACTCGCATACACTCTTAGAATCAGACGAATGCTGCGATAGTACATGTGAAGGGCAATACGTACATGGATGTCTTGAAGGCAGATATCATATCCATCCAAGCCGATCTGCAGACGGGGCTCCAAGAGCCTTTTCAAGTTGCCAACTGGCTCGTTGATATCTATGTCCTGTGTGATGAGTTCCGCCGTTGTGATGGTGTGTTCCTCGATCCTGCAGAACCACAGATAGGTCAAATGTTGTGCAGTAACTGAAATTGGGGAGAAGGACCATGGCTGCAGCCATGCCTACTTCCAAATAATCTACCTATATATACATCCCTCATGCTGAGCCTCTCACGCACCCACCTCCTCCCAATCTCCTACTGCTCAGTCCATCAACAAAAAGGGGGTTTTGGGGGTTGGGGATCAGCTTACCACCATGAATACAGATTCTGTGGGAAACCCTGGAAAGCCCCAGTTTCTGCCCCCCTCCCCTTCCCTCCTCTGTCCATCCATCCCTCAGTCACGAGCACTTGATCATAATTGTCAACAAACTAAAAAAAAAAATAGAAATTTTATTATCGAGGCCTCACATGAACATTGCTTATAGATTCCTCATGGCCGACATTTTCTCCTGTTAATCTTCTGCTGCTCAAACCGAACAAAATTAAGACAACAAACAGCGTTTTCAGTACTTTCTAACCTTTATTACCATTAAATTATTTTTAAAGATTTTTCTCAGCCTTTCTCACACCCTCAGCACTTTTTCCAGTGGATCACTATCTCACAGCAGCTTTACAAATTTAGATCATCTTCCAAATTATAAGGCCTATCCCAAATTGAGCAAACATTACAAGTAAGAAACCTTGGGAGGACCAAGACTCAAAAGGGACCCATCCTCCTTGGGCGACTTAGATGTTATATGTAAGAATTAAACTAAGTTATCTAATTAATAGGTGAATTAATACGTTCATAGTAATAGTTAAATAAACAGAAACTAAATAAATATTAAACATAGAGAACATATTGAAAATACAATAACAAAAAATAACAGGTAGACTGACATTTTAGAGAGCAGTATCAGAGAGAGCAGCTTTACAGTTTTCAGGCCCAAAGTCCTAACTGAGCAAGCCTGGGGTGACAGTGGCAAGGAAAAACTCCATAAACGTTATAAGGAAGAAAACTTGGGAGGACCAAGACTCAAAAAGGGACCCAACATCTTTGGTTGTCTATACAGCAGCTTCTGTGTCCCAGCATATTGATTAGTTAATTTTTGGCTTCGGTTCTGTTCCAGTGAGTATTTTTTTGAAAAGTCTTAAAATTGTGCTTGATTCGAGGGCGAGATGCAGGCAATCAGCAAAGCGTCTCCACGTGTTCGCTTAGTGAACGCATTTCTGAATTCGAACTGTCTTTGAGCCGTTCACTGACGATGCTATTTAAATGCCACGTCTTTTCAGATATGATCTCTCTGATCAATGTCTATGCTCATCTCTGCTCTCTGGTCCAGCCTGATATTAACCTTGTTTGGTCATTTTTTTTTATTTACTTATTATCAGTGGTCGAAATTTCGGCGCATCTCTAATAAGCACAGCAAACATTAACAACAAGGACAAGTCTCACAGTTTTCCAAAACAGAAAAAAAGAGAACTCACGCTTCTTCGAGGCATTCTTGTTTGTCTTGTCCATCAATCTCGATCTCAATCATCTCCTCAGTCTCACTTTTTGACATACTACCAGCAAAATCGTCCCACCTGCAAACAAAATAACAAAAGTTATTTCAATATCCTGTAATTCATAGCTTTGCCTCTACCCCAATTTGGATGTCAGTCCATTGCAGAACTGGGTAGGGGTCACTGTGGCACCTGCTGTACGTCTTCCCATCCCTCAGATACTGCCAGACACCCAGAGTCCATCAAGGTCTCTCAAAAAGTAGACAGGACACTGTCCAGTCCATCACAAGGGCCCTTAACCCACAACTGTTTGGATTGTAAAACTGTATCAGTTGCAAGTCACTCTGGATAAAAGCGTCTGCTATACGACTAAATGTAAAAGCATATTCTCCCCACATCTGCATGGGTGGCACTCTTGCTTCCTGCCACATTCACAACACAAGCCTTAGGTCAGGTGGTGTCTCTAAAATACAGTGGTGCTTAAAAGTTTGTGAATCCTTTCGAATTTTCTATTTTTCTGCATAAATATGACCTAAACATCATCAGATTTTCACACAAATCCTAAAAGTAGATAAAGAGAACCCAGTTAAACAAATGAGACAAAAATATTATATTCATTTATTTATTGAGGAAAATGATCCAATATATAATTCAGAATTCATTGTTCCATCAATGATGGCAAGCCGTCCTGCCCAGATGCAGCAAAACAGCCCCAAACCATGATACTACCACTACCATGTTTCACAGATGGGATAAGGTTCTTATGCTGGAATGCAGTGTTTTCCTTTCTCCAAACATAACGCTTTTCTTTTAAACCAAAAAGTTTCATTTTGCTCTCATCCGTCCACAAAACATTCTTCCAGTAGCCTTCTGGCTCGTCCACGAGATCTTTAACAAACTGCAGACGAGCAGCAATGTTCTTTTTGTAGAGCAGTGGCTTTCTCCTTGCAACCCTGCCATACACACCATTGTTGTTCAGTGTTCTTCTGGTGGTGGGCTCATGAACATTAACATTAGGCAATGTGAGAGAGGCCTTCAGTTGCTTAGAAGTTACCCTGGGGTCCTTTGTGACCTCACCAACTATTACACGCCTTGCTTTTGAAGTGATCTCTGTTGGGACCACTCCTGGGGAGGGTAACAATGGTCTTGAATTTCCTCCATTTGTACACAATCTGTCTGACTGTGGATTGGTGGAGTCCAAACTCTTTAGAGATGGTTTTGTAACCTTTTCCAGCCTGATGAGCATCAACAACTCTTTTTCTGAGGTCCTCAGAAATCTCCTGTGTTCGTACCATGATACACTTCCATAAACATGTTGTGAAGAGCAGACTTTGATAGATCCCTGTTCTTTAAATAAAACAGGATGCCCACTCACACCTAACTGTCATCCCACTGATTGAAAACACCTGACTAATTTCACCTTCAAAGTAACTGCTAATCCTAGAGGTTCACATACTTTTTCCACTCACTAATATGTAATATTTGGATCATTTTCCTCAATAAATAAATGACCCAGTATAATATTTTTGTCTCATTTGTTTAACTGGGTTCTCTTTATCTACTTTTAGGACTTGTGTGAAAATCTGATGCTGTTTTAGGTCGTATTAGGCAGAAATATAGAAAATTCTAAAGGGTTCACAAACTTTCAAGCGCCACTGTATTCCAGTGCAAGTAAGTGTGAACTGCAGTAGATTCACTCCCTGTCTGGGGTTGATTCCCACCTTCAATTTTGCATTAAAATGTATCTTTCTGATAACCACGACGCCTCAACAGCCCTCCATCAGAGAAGTCACAATGTAATGTTGCACTGCAGTTAAAAATAGACATAATGAAAATAATGTTATTTAATTGGTGAAATGTTATTGCATTGTTTTCGAATTTACAGTACTCTGCAAAAGTCTTAGGACACGATTAGAAATACCATAGTTTTAGCAATGGTATAATGCTTGTATATAACCATTTCCCAGTCTCTTTTAGAATACAACCAGAAAATACAGAAAACGTGTGTATATATAGAATTTAGAAACTGGAAGGAATCAGAAAAAAACAGCTTCTATACGCTACAGTGGCAGTAGTGTAGTGACAGCTTCATCAGGATGCTAAGTTGACCCTTCTATAGTCTGAAGAAGCTTGATCAGGAATGGTGTTTTTGGAAGGGTAGCAGGGCGAAAAAAGGCCAAAATACGCTAAAGCTCACAAAGTTTAAAATGAAGATGAGAGGAAAAGAGTATTGTGCAGTGACGTTTGAAATTCTTGCATCCAATTGTCAACAATATATTATATATGGTCGGTCATTATACCATTGCTAAAACAAAAAATCTAACGGTGGCCTAAGACTTTTGCACAGTACTGTATATTGTCCACTTGTATGGGAGTGTTTTTTGAATTAGAAAAAAAAATTCTTTAAACTCAAATTCGAGCAAGCAAAAGTGTGCTTAATCACAAATAAATATTTTCATCGCCTGGCAGCTGTACTAAAGATTATAGTAAAACTAGACATGCAAACCAAACTCAACAGGACTAAACTTGTGAAGTGAAATTTTTTGTTCAAACAGGTTTTACTGACTGTTGATGGTTAAACCCAAAGAAGGAGCAGAAACCCACAAAGTCCTAAATCAGCGTAGATATTACATAAGTCCATTCTGCATTTACACTACGCAGACTGCCTGAATGGCATGTTCCTGCTACACAAGTAAACTTACGATAAAACAGTGAAGGATTATGGATTTGCGGAATATGGTAGCATTTTAGGCTAACCGAGTCTGCAAATCTGCAATTAGATGCACATCAGAAGAAAGCCTTTTCTCTCATCTAACCACAACAGAAGCCCTTAAACACGACTGGAATCAGGTTCTATGGTCAGATGAAACAGGGCCTTTCTGCAACAAACATTTAATATGGATTTAGCTAAAAAAGTACAAAGGTAAACTAATTCCTCACTGCTAAGTATAGTGGAAAGTGACACTGGACGGCTGTTTTATCGCCTAAGGCCCAGGAAACCACACCAAAGTGCTTTAACTAGGTTGTTATTAAATATTCCACAATGCAAATCCACAAAAAACGATTCAATGGCCACAGTATCAGGCTTCTGACTTGGCCATCTCAGTCCATTGATCAAGACCCACTGAAAACCTGATAGGAGAGGCAAATCCTGGTTTGTTTGTTTGACGTAATTTGTGTTACACAAATTAATAAACCTAACGTGTTTGTCTTTTAAAAATGTTTGGGGTTTTTCTGTACTATGAATATTTTTTTCACAGTATACACCTGCTCATCCTAGTTAGGATGGCAGGGGTCCGGTGCGGGTCCCAGAGAACACAGTCAAGTCAGATTTATTCATAGAGCACTTTTTACAATGGAGCATTGTCTCAAAGTAACTTTACAAGTTTAGATTATCTCCTAATATCTACATCCAATCCCAAATTGAGCAAGCCTAGGGCAACAGTGGCAAGGAAAAACTCCCTAAGTTCAAGTGGGATTCAGGGTTCAGGTGTGAGCACAGTGGCCACAGCAGCACCTGATATTCAGTGTGGCACCATCTCGGTCAAATTCCTGTTCTCTCAGCTGCCTTTCAGTAAAAGAGAATTTTGTGCACCTTACTATTCAGTTGAGCATAAATCCATTTTCTATACCTGCTTAATCCAATTCTGGGTCATACAGGCTGGACCTATCACAAGGTGGGCATCAACCCCAGACAGGGCACCAGTCTATCACAGGACGCACTACTGTAGCTAATTAATGCTACATCTATTGCTACATCTAACTGTAACCCGAACCTCAGAATCCAAAAGAATATCGTAGCTCTTTTGGTTTTCCAGAATTGTTAAGAGTAATAAAATGCTTTGTTTTTAAATTTATACTCTGTTTGTATGACTGCGTAGTGCTTTTTTTCTAGAAAAAATATTTCTTTAAAACCATATTTTAGCAAACAAAAATGTGATTAATCACAATTAAATATTTAATCACCTGACGCTGCCTCCAAACTCAAACTCAACAGAACAAAACTGAAGTGAAATTTTTTGGTCAAACACTTTTTGCCGATTGTCGATGGTTAAACCCAAATAAGTAGCAACTGTGCCAACGGACCTAACGCATGTCTTTGGAATGTGGGCGGAAACCGCAGTACCCTCTGAAAGCCCTCACGGAAACGGAGAATACATGAAAACAGGCAGCAGTCAAGCCAGAACTTGAACCTGAGTCTATGGAGCTGTGAGGCTGCAGTGCGAACCACTGTGTCACCTTGACCATATATGAGATATTTAATGTGTCTAGCCTGTTCTAAAAGCCTCAACACAAAAGGAGGGACTATGTATTTATTCCTACATAAAGACAAGACATGACACATTAAAGTACCTAAAATAATAAACTGCTAAACAAAGCTGAAAGAAAACTAGACAAACACCACATGAACTAAAACTAAATCTACAAAAAAACTAATAATAAATAGGTTTAAAACACTAAAAACAAAAACTTTAAATATCGTTTTGATAAGAAGTACAGAAACAGAGCTTGATCTAGTGTTGCATTACTCGAGTCCGGTGTCATGGTCTCAGTCTCTCGAGACCAGACGAGTCTAATGCATCTGTCTGAGGTAACCTTACTTATAAACTGAACTTTTTACAGTTATTACATCTCAACAGTCCATTCAAACAGAATAAATCAGTCCTTTCTCTTTAGGCCTAAATAAAATCTGCACTCTGATTGCCTAAGAGGGAAAAACAAGTTACTGCTCTTCTCATTCAGTATACAATCAATGAACACATTTTATGTCGAATAGTCTGACCTTAACATTTCAAGTGTGCATTTTTGCCCAATCGCTTTACTTTACCATGTCCGCAAAATCTGGGATTAGTAGTATGTTTTTAAATTTAACAATAAAAATGGATAGAATGGATGTTGTTGGTTATATTGCGTTGACTTTATGTAGTGACTTCTGATTAAGTTTGACAGAAAAGGGAAAACAGAATCATCACCATCATTTGCTTCCCAATGTTACATTGCCTTAGTTTCCCTAGGACTATAATATACTAATAATTAATAACAATTTCATGTAAAATATATGATGAAAAATATGATTTATTAACACATACCATGCATAATGGATGTAAAGTGAATTACCTAATTTTATATTTTCCATTTATTCTTGTAAAAAATAAATCTTAATCTGGTCTCCTCTCGGTCTTGGTCTTGACTCAGACTCTAACAGCCTCGACTACAACACTAGTTTGATCTTGGTTTTTCTAAACCTGTGCAGTCAGCTCCTGAAATATTGGCACCCTTAATAAAAACAATTTAGGAGAAATAACAAGATAAATTGGAAAAGAAAAGTAAAAAGTGCTTGTTGGTCATTTTCTTAATCTCACATTAAATATGAGAGAACTCCAACTTGAAATTAAAGTCAATTTGATTTAAGAAAACAAACATTTTGCTGACGCAGTTGTTTGGAGGGAGCCGACAGAGGAGACACCGTCGCTTCTCTAAACCCGACCAACTCTGACGCAACACCGAGGCTTGAGCACCGACTAGGCCCAAACCCATAATATACGGTGTAATTAAAAGACAACAAACACAACAAACCCGGATATAAATTTAAAACACAAGTTTAAAAAGAGATGGCTTATTTCTTTCGACCGTAGTCTCGTCAGAAATGGACGTTTAGTGTGACGCGAGAGGACGCGCAAGTAAGTTACATGCAAACCTAGTTGCCATATTGGAGTCGATTTGAGTTTCATAATATAATAGAAAAATAGGTTGAAACCGTTGCTTTTAGTAACTTTTACAACTTTTAAACGGCCGGCACACTTTTGATAGTGGAAAGTTAGAACGGAAATGGAAGAAACGGAAACAAAACAGCAGAAGGGCAATGTAAAAGCAGCCGGAAATCCTGGAGAAAAGTGCACAGCGCTGTCTGACTTCCGAAAGCAGGCTGCAGAGGAGCACGGTGCCGCTTTCAGCGTTTATTAACCGCTTTACACGGAGAATAGGTACTGCCCGAGGGTCAGGTAATGCCATTTAACAATTTATAGTGATAAAATGCTGGTTTAAGTCCATAGTGTGGCCTTTGTTAGCTGGTTAGCTTTCGAGAGTGAGACACGCCTGATTAGTCAGCTAACGGAACACTTCGCTAACTTACCAGCTCTTGACTTGACACCGTATCAAATGTCTGTAGGTATATATTTTTATTATTATTATTATTAAACGTCTCTAATCTTGAAGTTTTTTACCTGGTTAGATGTTAAGTACGTGCGCCGTTCGCTGTTCCAGTTAGCTTGTTTCTTCTCATTTGCGTGCACGCCAACTGCATACTAAGCGTACTTAATAGTAGGCTAGATTAGTACAGCTCCAGCTGCGTCGCCGTTGTGTCCACCCTACTTAGTGCGTTAGTAGGCTCGTCACCGCCGAACTCTTGCCTGGTGCTAAGCGGTTAGCGCGCTAGCAAGTGTTCTTTCAACTAAAAGCGGGAAAGTGTTCAAACCAGTATTAACCACATAGTAGATCAGGCTTGGAAAACTATAGTCCGCCCAAATGCACGCTTTAATCGAGTAAGAAGAAATGACTGACGTTACCTCTTAACCTGAAGGGTGAGTGTAGTTTAGTTTTTTTCAGCACTTGTAGGCTTGGACGCAGCTAGCTTTAGTGTGTGCTAACGCTAACTTGCTCAGTGTTCATGCTAGTTTTGGGTGAGAGCTGCACTGGGGGCGGAGATGGAGGAGGCCTCCAGTTACAGAGTAACGAAAGTGCCTCTTTCTCAGCACTGCAATATGGCAAGCACTTTAACGTTTTTATATCATCTGGCGAACACACTGCTGGGGTGGTTATTCTTATAGACTGGCAATCAAGACTGCACTCGTACTCCAGCAGCAATGAGATGGACTGTGTAGGCTGAAGTTTGTGGACACCCCTAAAAATGACATCCTAAACATGTACATCAGTATGGAGCTCGCCCCAGCTTTTGTTATTCTTAAAAGGCTTGCCACAAAATTTTGGAACAGGACTGTGAACTTCTATGTTAGACTATAAGCTCACTTTTGGCACTCCAGTGTATTTTCAAGGTGTTTTCAGTTGAGGTCAAGGTTCTGCCAAGTCAGCTATGTTCTTAATTGTAGATGGCAAACAAATTCTCTGTGGACTTTGTTTAAGGTCAGCAGGGCAAAAAGACAATGAACGGACTTGGAAACAAACATCATGTTGATAGTCACTGGGGTATTTAGTATAACCAATTTTACTGCCACTGTTTTGTCAGAAATGCACGCATTATATTATGAATATGTTACTAGTGAGTGTTGCTGAAATGGCATAAAGTTGTACTTTTGATAAGTGACCTGTTATTTCAACCACACTCACTGCTCCTACTGTGGTAGCCTAGCGGTTAAGGTACTGAACTATGGACCAAATGGTCCAGGGTTCAAATCCCACCTCTGCCAAGCTGCCACTGTTGGGTCCTTGAGCAAGACCCTTAACCCACAATTGCTTCAACTGTAAGTCGCTCTGGATAAGGGCGTCTGCTAAATGCTGTTAATGTACTGGCCTATGGACCAAAAGGTCCAGGTTTCAAATCCCACTTGGGCCAACTGTTGGGTCCTTGAGCAAGATTGTATCAATTGTATGTCGCTCTGGATAAGGGTATCTGCTAAATGCTGTAAATGTAAAGCAGATGGGCATGGATCCATTGATAAACTGTGGCAGTAGAATGGGTGGTACTCGAACATCTCTGCGACCCTATTTACACTAGGTCATTTTATGCATCTTAAGTAACAGGATTGCGTGCGGGTATAGCTAAGCCACATAAAAATACATGTGGAAATGCACCCCAAGACGCATTGATTTGAATCTGATTGCTCAAACCACTTGGCTTGAGATGCAGTGTACTCACATGTTAAACAAGTAAAAATGCACAGGTCTCCACCAAGGTGCATCTGACTGCCAAAACCTGCCCAATACTTTACCTCACAGCAGGCATCATCCATGATGCCCAGTCCTACATGGCTGAAGATGGGGCTGTCACAATTATGAACTTTAGCTGATGATTATCTGTTTTTACAAACCCACTATTTTAGTAGGCATGTATGCTTGTGTCTAAACACTATTATGATATACATCAATTTATTGAACAATACATTTATACATAAATTTGTATGGCTATAAGCTTAAATAATAGTTGTAAGTAGGCCTGCTACAGTCAAGAAACCTTAGCTGATGATTAGTTGTCTCAAATAATTGTGCTTAACGATTTAATTGTCTGTTCATTGAATGCAACTGAAGTACAACCCTAAAGTGACTGAACAGCCATCTTGCTTACTAACCATGTTTGATTAGCAGCTAATACTGATTACTGTCAAAATGATGTGCTGCACCCAACAACTCACACACGGGCCTACACATAACCCAGATCCCACCAGTAATTATGACATTACCACTGTATTACTGAGTGGTATTGGCATTGATTAAGTGTCTGCTTCTAAACATTAACTCCCGAAGTTGCTTTCTGTTAGTTTGTAGAAATTTAAAGTGGTTATGTAAGTCATGGCGTTTGATGTAGCAGCCGTCTTGCCAGTGATAACTGTATACCATACAGGCAGCATGCAGTCCAGTGTTATGAACTGATTTACACGTTACGCAGTCTGTCTGACTAGACATGCATTTGACTAGTAAGTGTCAGTGGGGGTCATACTTCATGTGGTTAAAAACTTCTCCAGTTAAAAGATTCAGGAAAAGACCAATTGTAAACGGGTCTATGCCATTTCCACCACTCTCAGTCCTCCTGTTATAAAGCAGACTGTGTATAAATAGCAGGGACTGTGGTAGCCTAGCAGTTAAGGTACTGGACTCTGGACCAGAAGGTCCAGGGTTCAAATCCCACCTCTGCCACTGTTGGGTCCTTAAGCAAGAACCTTAACCCACAATTGCTTAGATAGTAAGATTGCATCAGTTGTAAGTCGCTCTGGATATGGGCGTCTGCTAAATGCTGTAAATGTCAAATGTCAGTAGAATGGGTGGTACTTGAACATCTTGGTGATTCTCAGCATTTTCTTGGTTTCCTCCTTCTAAAAGAAGTCAGTTCAATAATGTCTGCCCTTCCTACCTAAAACATTCACAAATAAGTGGTTTACTAACTTGACTGGCTGTTCAGAACCTTGTCCATAACTCCATCAGACACCTTTGAGTTGAACTGGAATGCTAGTTGTGAGCCAGGGCTTTTTGTCCAGCATCACTTCTCCAAAATCTAGTGGTGGTGGTGTTTTTGGATTTCATTTGCGTGTCCAGACTGCACTGTGGCACCACGGTTTTAAGAGACGCTTCCCATATGAGACCTGAGTTCGAGTCTTGATCTGAGTGCTGACATTGTGGAGTTTGTATGTACTCCTTGTGTCTGAGTTATCTCCAGGTACTTGGGTTTTTTCCCCACATTCCAAAGACCCGTGTTAGGTCAGTTGGCGTCTCTAAAGTGTCCCATTGTGTACATGTGCAGTTGTGCCCTGTAACGTACCTAAATACACTCTGGGACTCGTACAGGACTATCTTAGTAAAATATAAGTCATTGATTGCTACAGGTTATTGGTTATTTATTTGTATAGTATACTCAGTCTATGCTTGATATGTTTATTGACATAAAACAGCTTATTCTATAAATGAGTTCTGTCTAAATGAGATCATGCAGTAAATATTTTCATGATGTTCCCATGTTTTCGGATGATGATACGTATTGCTGCAATTGGTGATGCACCGAATTCTTGGCCGAAACCAAGTTTTTAAAAGTGCTGAGCAGTTTATTTTTAAAATGAAAACTAATAAATAAGTAATTTACTGATGCCTCACCTGAGCAGTGATTGCAGATTGTGTTGAATGTCTGGCCAAAATTTTCACTGTTGATCTGTTTTATGTCTACTCAGCTATTACACCAGCTGCCTCTTTCCAAACTTCCTGACACACCCCTGACCTGACCCGACCTGACCCTGCACTGCACCGCCGATGATTTTGTTTGCCTCAATATTGATTCGTCACCTGTCCTGCATTTCTTAATTCACGTCGTCTTTTAAGCAGGAAAAGCTGCGTGCTTTCAGGGTTTGTTTGAATACCGAGTTCAAGCCATTGTTCTCTTAGCTTTGTTTGCTGTATTCAGTCTTCTCTGCTCTCTGGCCCAACCTGACGTTAATCTGTTTTAGGTCAAATTTCAGTTTTTGAATTCAAACTTTTGGTTTTCACCCAAAACATTTTGGTCCATTTTATCAGTTCAATGGTTAGGACCCCCAGAGATCAGGTAGTATGTGGGTGGTGGATCATTCTCAGCACTGCAGTGACACCGATGTAGTGGTGGAGTGCTAGTGTGTGTTGTGCTTGTATGAGTGAATCAAATATACAACCTCTGGCAAAAAGTATGGAATCACCAGTCTTGGATGAGCACTCAATCAGACATTTCATTCCGTAAAACAAACTCAGATCAAAAACATGATACTAGGTTAATAAGGTCATTCCAAAGTGCCACTTGTTGGCTTTCAGGAACACTCAAAGAAATGAAGAGAAAACATTGTGGAAGTCAGTGAATGTTACTTTTATTGACCAAGCACAGGGAAACAAATATGGAATCACTCAATTCTGAGGAAAAAAGTATGGAATCACTCAAATTTGAGGTAGAAAATAAGGACACACCCAGTCGATTTCCTTTCACTAAATGGACACCTGCCTCAGAGTAGATCTGCTCGTTAGTCTGCAGTTAAAAACACCTGCAGTCACTGACACCTTGGAGGGCTGCTGGACGAAGTGGAGTGGCAAGAACCATGGCTCCAACAAGAGAAATGGCTCTTGAAACAAAAGAGAGGATTGTGAAACTTCTTGAAGAAGGTAACTCTTCACGCATGGTTGCTAAAGATGTGGGCTGTTCACAGTCAGCTGTATCCAAGTTATGGACCAAATACAAACAGCATGGAATGGTTGTTAAAGCCAAGCGTACTGGTAGACCAAGAAAGACATCAAAGCGTCAAGACAAACAACTTAAGGCCATTTGTCTTGAAAACCGAAAAAGTACAACTACACAGATGAAGCATAAATGGGAGGAAGCTGGAGCCAATGTATGTGACCGAACCGTTTAGAAATTGCATAAAGGAAATGGGATTTTCAATACAGGAAAGCTAAAAGAAAACCATCATTGACACCTAAACATAAAAGAACAAGACTGCAATGGGCTAAGGAGAGGCAATCATGGACTGTGGATGACTGGATGAAAGTTATCTTCAGTGATGAGTCAAGAATCTGCATTGGATAAGGTGATGATGCTGGAACTTTTGTTTGGTGCCGTTCCAGTGAGATTTATGAAGAGGCCTGCCTGAAGAAAACAACCAAATTTCGACAGTCCTTGATGATATGGGGCTGTATGTCAGGCAAAGGCACTGGGGAGATGACTGTGGTTAATTCTTCTATCGATGCGTAAGTTTACATTGAGATTTTGGACAGTTTTCTCATCCCTTCAGTTGAACAGATGTTTGGAGGTGATGAAATAATTTTCCAAGATGACAATGCATCGTGCCATAGGGCAAAAAACAGTGAAGGCATTCCTTGGAGAAAGACACATTCAGTCGATGTCATGGCCTGCAAATAGTCCAGATCTCAACCCAATTAAAAACCTGTGGTGGAAATTGAAAAAAATGGTCCACAAGAAGGCTCCGACCTGCAAAGCTGATCTGGCAACTGTTATCAAAGAGAGTTGGCACCAAATTGATGCAGAATACTGTTTGTCACTCATCAAGTCCATGCGTCAGAGACTGAAAGCCGTTATAAAAGCCAAAGGTGGTGCAACTAAATACTAGTGATTTATTTTGAATGGTCTTTTGTTTATCTGTTTTTCATGATTCCATACTTTTTTCCTCAGAATTGAGTGGTTCCATATTTTTTTCCCCTGTGCTTGGTCAATAAAAGTACATTCACTGACTTCCACAATGTTTTCACTTCATTTCTTTGAGTGTTCCTGAAAGCCAACAAGTGGCACTTTGGAATGACCTTATTATTGTATCATGTTTTTGATCTGAGTTTGTTTTACAGAATGAAATGTCTGAATGAGTTTCCATCCAAGACTGGTGATTCCATACTTTTTGCCAGGGGTTGTAGCAGTGCTGCTGGAGTTCTTAAACGATGTGTTCATTCACGGTGCCCACTATTAGACACATCTACCTTCACCTGTAGATGTAAAGTCAGAGACAGCAGCTCATCTGTTGTACAGTTTGTTGGTCATCCTCTAATGCTTCATCAGTTCTCACAGGACGCTGCGTAGAGGATGTTGGTGGCTGGACATTTTTGGTAAGTGGACTATTTTCATTAAAAAAACATTGAATGTGTTTTAGAACTTTGTTAGACAAGCACTTGCTGTATTTACCAAAGCTGTAACTTTGATGTTGTGCTTATACTGTTACTGCTAAATGAGATGAATGAATAAAATCTACTCAATTCTTAAATTCTATGTGTTTATTTCATTTTAACTCAGTCAACTGACATCCAGCTTGAACTGTTTGGAATGCAAGACTTGTGCTTTATGCTTTAATTGACATATACAACTTTGCAACAGTATTAGGAAAAATGCTTAACCTGGCTGTGAAAGTAAAAAATACAAAAACAGGAATAAAAAAAAAAACAATGAGGCTGTTCTCCTGCTCATGTACAAAATGTCACATTTATTTTTGAGGCCTTTTATTTTCAGGCTCTACATCTGATCATGTTCAGCATACATATATTTTTCAGAGAAGTCATTATCCAGTCTTCAGTACAGGCTGAGGCACAGCAGGGAGAGGGTCCAACAATCAGCATAGTGGTGTACTGGCCATAAATGGCTGCTTTCAAGATGGTGTATATAAGCACAGCATCCAACCTCCATGTACATCTTCAGCAAACTAAACTCTGGTTCAAACCATGAAGGACTGTGTATGCTTAAAGTGTGTAGGCTGAGGAGAGATCACAAAGCTAATTTAATAAAGAGCTAATTAAATTATTTTTACGTTTATTTACACAATCATCTAAGATGATGTTGAATATACATTTCTTTCTTTTTTTAAATATTAGTCAAAGACAACACCGTAAAAACAAAGTAAACACAAAATGCAGTTTTTAAATGAAGGTGTTTAGTAAGGGATAAAAAATATCCAAACCTACATGGCCCTGTGTGAAAACGTGATTGCCCCCTAAACCTAATAACTGGTTGGGCCACCCTTAGCAGCAACAACTGCAACCAAGTGTCTGTGATAACCCGCAATGAGTCTTTTACAGCATTGTGGAGGAATTTTGGCCACTCATCTTTGCAGAATTGTTGCAATTCAGCCACATTGGAGGGTTTTTGAGCATGAACGGCCTTTTTAAGGTCATGCCACAGCATCTCAATAGGATTCAGGTCAGAACTTTGACTAGGCCACAGCAAAGTCTTCATTTTGTTTTTCTTCAGCCATTCAGAACCACCACCATGGCCATGCAGGCCAATTTTGCTCAGTCTCTTTCTCATGGTGGAGGCATGAACAGTGACCTTAACTGAGGCAAGTGAGGCCTGTCGTTCTTTGGATGTTGTTGTGGGGTCTTTTGTGACCTCTTGGATGAGTCGTAGCTGCGCTGTTTGGGTAATTTTTGTTGGCTGGCCACTCCTGGGAAGGTTCACCACTGTTCCATGTCTTCTCCATTTGTGGATAATGGCTCTCACTGTGGTTCGCTGGAGTCATAAAGCTTTAGAAATGGCCAAAAATTACTCAAAGAGCGCAGCTACAACTCATCCAAGAGGTCACAAAAGACCCCACAACAACATCCAAAGAACTGCACTGAGAACAAGGAACTTCTCTAGCCACTCCCAGGTCTGATTATGGCCACACCTGTTCTCAATCAGGACCTCACTTAAATAGGACCTGTCTGACAAAGTGAAGTACACCAAAAAATCCTTAAAAGCTACACATCATGCCGAGATCCAAAGAAATTCAGGAACAATTGAGAAAGTAATTGAGATTCTTCCCTGATGGCACAGCCATATTCCAAGATGACAATGCCAGGGTTCATCGGGCTCAAATTGTGAGAGAGTGGTTCAGGGAGCATTAGCCATCATTTTCACACATGGATTGGCCACCACAGAGTCCAGACTTGAACTCCATTGAGAATCTTTGGGATGTGCTGGAGAAGGCTTTGTGCGGTGGAACAAATCTCCCATCATCAATACCAGATCTTGGGGGAAAATGAATGTAACTCTGGACAGAAATAAATGTTGTGACATTGCTGAAGCCTGTGGAAATCAAATCTAAAGGTGGTCCAAAGAAATATTAGTGTGACCATTTTTTGGCCTGGCAGTGTATATAAATATAGTACTGCAACAGATTTTTAGTTCTTTGGATTTCCTGTTCCTACATTACACTCTGCAATGGTCTTTCATGCCATAGCTTGGTAGTTATTCAAATTAATAGTAAGACATACCCTCCTAATGTCTGATTAAAAGAAAATGCATGCCCTAAGCTATTATTAAGCTGTTCTATACCAGTAGTACATAAAGTAAAAAAAAACAAACTTACATTGGTTGGTGAGCTGCAGTTATTCATATTTCTAAAGAGAAGTGAAGATTGTTACAGATGTATTGACACATATTAGAACATAGCACTAATATAACAAGTGTTCTAATGGTACAGTGGCAATTCACTCGTCCACCAAAGCAGTGACTAGGACTCTGGCTGGGTCAGGTGACATACAGGCAAGCTCTAAGTGAAAAGTTGTAAAGAGAACTATACCTTTTGTGTTTTCTTGTCTTTTCTGCTGTAAAAAATGTCAGAACACCAGAAATGACATGCATTAATAAGAAGAAGAATCTACAGTTCGTGATGCTACTCATTTTGACTGGAAGAACTCACCATGGTGGCAGCAGCTTTTCTGGCAGCACAGGTAAATGCCCAGTGAGCAAGAAAGTAGGAAGAAAGCAGCTCCCACTAATGCAACTAACGGCAGATTCGACTCTGCTAAAACATGCACAGAATTTGGCATTAAACAAAGGAACAGCCACAAGGGGTCAGTATGGCTGCAGGATTTGATTCCAGCCATGCAGCAGCTAAACCTCTTTCCACTAGTTAGTGTAGTTGTGGCTGGTTTGAAAGCGGTCACATTTTAAGGAAGAGATTCCCCACCCCTGCATTAATATTAATATGTATATTAATACACATTAAGCACTGACTTAACTTACATTCAGTGATCGTCATATGTTGGCCCACACAGCTACTTGGCAGCCTGATTCCGTTAGAAGCCTCACAGCGGTATTGTCCTGCATCCGACTGCGAGATGCGTTTGAATTTCTGATTAAAGCAAGGAAATAAAGGTACAAATTATTTCCAATGACAAACCGAGTGCTTAGAAAATACACTCTAAGTCAGGGGTGTTCAAACGTTTTTCAGTTGGGGCTACATTGGACCATATCAAGCTTGTCTCGCGTTCCGAAATTATTAAGTTATTTAAAATACTGCAAAATAATACAAAAAACACAACCTGCTGCAGGTGGAACATTTATGCATAATCCTGCATCTTTAAAACACGTCAATTATCTTCAGTCAAAATTCAATGCAGATTGTATTTCACAGTGGTGCTTGAAAGTTTGTGAACCCTTTAGAATTGTCTATATTTCTGCATAAATATGACCTAAAACATCATCAGATTTTCACACAAGTCCTAAAAGTAGATAAAGAGAACCCAGTTAAACAAATGAGACAAAAATATTGTACTTGGTCATTTATTTATGGAGGACGATGACCCAATATTACATATTAGTGAGTGGCAAAAGTATGTGAACTGCGTTCAGTATGATAACCATGATACACTTCTACAAACATGTTGTGAAGAGCAGACTTCGATAGATCCCTGTTCTTTAAATAAAACAGGGGGCCCACTCACACCTGATTGTCATCCTATTGATTGAAAACACCTGACTCTAATTTCACCTTCAAATTAACTGCTAATCCTAGAGGTTCACATACTTTTGCCACTCACTAATATGTAATATTGGATCATTTTCTTCAATAAATAAATGATCAAGTATAATATTTGTGTCTCATTTGTTTAACTGGGTTCTCTTGATCTACTTTTAGGACTTGTGTGAAAATCTGATGATGTTTTAGGTCATATTTATGCAGAAATACATTGAAAATGGGTAAAGCGTTCACAAACTTTCAAGCACCACTGTGTTACTCCATTACTTTGCATTACCAGAACTATGGCACTCAAAGACTAAGCAAGTCTGATAGCGGATAAAGTTAAAAACAGATGCATCAACTTACCAGAAGAGACAGCCTACTTATAAACTAATGTGAGGGTGGGTGTTTGACACTGGTTTGACACTTGTTGTGTCACGCAAGATGTCAAGAAAGTGGCGTTCAGTCAGTCTGGACCTCAAGCAGTTCTTGTGTAAAACATTTACATAATGCAGCTATTGTCAGGTGAAAGGAAAAATTGCAATGTGCTGGCATGCCACTAATAATGTATTCTTAAGAGTGATGCCAAAGGCCAATTAAAATCTGTCCGCAGACCGCATTTGGCTCTCGGGCTAGACTTTGGACACCCCTGCTGTACGTGAAGGCAATCCTGAAAGTGAAAAAATGTGTTCCTTCCCCTCCCCCAACACACTTTTAACCCCATTTATCATGGGCAGGGACAAAGATTGGAGAGGACTGGAGCCTTTTCCAGGATTCACCGGAGGCCAGGAATGTTAACTCCCGTCCAGCCTCTCCTCTCTTAGACATCCCAGTTATGCCTGTGTGATGCCCATCCCTGGTAGGAAGGCACCATTGGGACTCGAACCCCAATGCGTATAAGTCTTAATACATTTCCATAGTAGCTTTGCATATTTGAAAAGATTCAGAACCAACCAGTGTGCCTGTTTTAACATCCAGACTGTAGTTTATGCTTGAAGCAAGGGCTGTGATTAGGGGCTTGTTGTCCTTGTACCAGCTGTAATTGACTGGGGGGATGCTCAGCTTGTCCTCGCAGTGTAGCTGTACAGCAGAGCCACTCACTGCACTCTCAGGAACCTCACAGGATGGAGTATGGGAGGGTACTGGCCATAAGACATATGCACAGGCTAAGCTGTTAATGTTGTGACATTGTTTATCATGCTGGAAAATGTAATCATCAAAGAAGCATACCAAGCACGCTGAGAGAGACTGTGACTTCCCCAAGAAGAATCTTGTCATGGCGTGCAGTCACCTCACAGATATAGACCCCAGAGTCTTTTACAGAAACCCCGTATAGAGTCACTGTGGCCCCATTGATTGAAGCCCTATCTTTAAATGAACCTAGAAAAAGTGAAGCCATGTCAGTTCTCTATCCAGCAAATGACTTAATAGTAGAATGCAGGGGTGCTAGATATCAGCTGTGGAGAGCAGGACACTGCAGATCATATCACATTACCTGATTCAACCAATCAGCTGTTGACCCATGCCTTCACTGACTAGAGTGTACTCATACTATATCTGTACTGTGCCTGAGCATGTTTGACCCCCAAAGTCTGGTTTGTTTAGTGTGCTTTCTCCGTACCATGCCTGGATGCGGTACTCAGCTGAACTCGGCCACAGTAGGCATGTATTGTGATCACTAACGATGGCTGAGCATGGAATACAATATCAGCTGCCTCTGTAATATCTTCTTACATGTGCAGCATGATAGCCAGCAATCAGTAAATCTCTTAGGTCTATGAGAGAGCTGTGTGTCAACATTTACAGCATTTAGCATTTACCCTTATCCAGAGCAACTTACAGCTGATACAGTCTTACAATCCAAGCAATTGTGGGGTAAGGGTCTTGCTCAAGTACCCAACAGTGGCAGCTTGGCAGAGGTGGGATTTGAACCCTGGACCTTCTGGCCCAGAGTCCAGTACCTTAACCACTAGGCTACCACAGTCCACAAAATACATATAAGTACATAAACTGTTGAGTTTAAATTGAGGAGTTAAATATACATGTATAATGTATACAGTTGTACTTGTCAAATTCAGTTCTCATCGTATTTTGACTAGAAAATTTGTCTCGGTAGCTTAAACTTGTCCGAGTTGAGCGGCGTGAGTCGTTTTAGCCTAAACTCAATTCACGATTCAGTACGCAGTGATTCAGATTCACAATAGCCTTGCTCAGATAAGATCTCCGCTATTTTTATAGTGTTTTCTTTATTCTTTATCTACAGTACTGTATTCTTAGTGCAAATAAGTCTCCATAGGTCCTAAAAAGGTTAGTTTATAAAAGCCAACCGAAAGGAAAACAAGAACTGCATCCTCCAGAACACAGTCTGCAGTTAGCTTAGCAGCTATGAAAGCACCCAGAGTTCACCAATAGAGTAAGTGTTTTGCTTTTACTTTTCACTTTCAATCCATTACTCATGAAATGACATGAGATTTTTCAACACTTTATTATAAAATAAGCTTTGTGTTGATGATTTTGGCCAACTGTAGTTTAATGTAAGTGTTTAAACAGTAACTTATTTATCATTACTTATCACAGTATCCTTTCCATTTTTCCGCTATTATACATTATCGACTGCATCCCCATCATAAATCAGGGAGCACCTGTACAATATAACTCCATTAATGCATATAATGCCTTATAAAGTGTGGCTTTTCAGGGGATCTGGAACGGATTCATTCAATTTACATTATTACATTAAACTACAGTTGGGCAAAATCATTATCATAACGCTTATTTTGCCATAAAGTATCAAATATCTTTTTGAAATTGAAAAACAAAATGATTATTGCGCGACCATGACTTTTCCTCACTACACTTCCCAGCGCTCATTACTCCCGCCACAGTGGCATACTTCCGATAATCATGCTCAGACGTGGTACACAGTAACTGGCCATAGTGTGAGTACACCCTTAACTGACAAAGCTGCATCCCTTCAGGTACTAATGCATTGAGTCTTATAGGTGTGCTGAAACTAATGACAACTAACCTTTAAATTCACCGTCAAAGTATATGTAGGAAACCTCTTCCCCTTTCTTTTTCCATTCTATGCGTGGGTTGATCTCTCTCTCTGTCTGGAATTCACAAGTTAGAACAGCATCTGTTTCCAACATGGGAATGAAAGTAAAGTTAGTTCACTGAGCTCTAAACAGCTTCAGCACACTAACAAATGGAATATTATAACATACTTACTCGTGTTCTCGTGGACCTCCACCGTTGGCTTAGTGGTTGTCACAGTTACTGAAATCCTACAGGGAACTGTTAGAGGTGTAACAATGCATGATGTCATGATGCATCATGATGCAAAAATGGAACAATGTGTTTTGTCGAGTTGGGTTACGCATTCTTGTTTATTATGCCATCTAATGCAATTGCATTTTTTAACACCAGAGGTTGCAATCATCATGCTCACAGATGCAGATCCCATTCCCAGTAAGACTACTAACTCCTTTTAATTGCAGGTGACTAAAGATTCTATTTGTTTAAATTTTTCATAAAGTGGATCAGACACAGCAGTGCTGCTGGAGTTTTTAAACACCTCAGTGTCACTGCTGGACTGGAAATAGTGCACCAACCAAAAATGTCCAGCCACCAACATCCTGTAGGCATCGTCCTGTGAGAACTGATGGATGATTAGAGGATGACTACCACAAACTGGAGGCAACAGATGAGCTATTGTCTCTGACTTTACATCTACAGTGGTGCTTAGTTTGTGAACCCTATAGAATTTTCTACATTTCTGCATAAATATGACCTAAAACATCATCAGATTGTCACACAAGTCCTAAAAGTAGATAAAGAAAACCCAGTTAAACAAATGAGGCAAAAATATTATACTTGGTCATTTATTTATTGAGGAAAATGATCCAATATTACATATTAGTGATTGGCAAAAGTATGTGAACCTCTAGGATTAGCAGTTCATTTGAAGGTGAAATTAGAGGCAGGTGTTTTCAATCAATGGGATGACAATCAGGTGTGAGTGGGCACCCTGTTTTATTTAAAGAACAGGAATCTATCAAAGTATGCTCTTCACAACACACGTTTGTGGAAGTGTATCATGGCACAAACAAAAGAGATTTCTGAGGACCTCAGAAAAAAAAGTTGTTGATGCTCATCAGGCAGTTCCTCAGGACAGGAAAAGGTTACAAAAACCATCTCTAAAGAGTTTGGACTCCACCAATCCACAGTCAGACAGATTGTGTACAAAAGGAGTGAGTGGTCGACCAAACAAAGATCACTCCAAGAGCAAGGCGTTTTTGTTTTGTATGTGTAATAGTTGGTGAGGTCCACAAAAGGACCCCAGGGTTAACTTCTAAGCAAACTGAAGGCCTCTCTCTCATTGGCTCTAATGTTAATGTTCATGAGTACCCACCCCACCATCAGAAGGACACTGAGCAAAAAATGGCGTGCATGGCAGGGTTGCAAGGAGAAAGCCACTGCTCTCCAAAAAAGAAACATGCTTGCTGCTCGTCTGCAGTTTGCTAAAAGATTCACGTGGACAAGCCAGAAGGATATTGGAAGAATGTTTTGTGGACGGATGAGACCAAAATAGAACTTTCTGGTCTTTTAAAAGAAAAGCGTTATGTTGAGAAGGAAGAAAAGGGAAGGAAACCACTGATCCCTCGAGGCCCATAAGAACCTTTCTCCCATCTGTGAACCACATCCGGTCCCGGTTCGGTATTCCGGTATTATCATGGTTTGGGCATTTTTTGCTGCCATCCCCCCCCCCCCCCCCCCCCCAAACCACCCCACCCCCACCCCCCACTGCATTCGAGCAATAAGAACCTTATCCCATCTGTGAAACATGGTGGTGGTAGTATCATGGTTTGGGCCTGTTTTGCTGCTTCTGGGCAGGACGGCTCGCCATCATTGATGGAACAATGAATTCTGAATTATATCAAAGAATTCTAAAGAAAAATATCAGGACATCTGTCCATGAACTGAATCTCAAGAGAAGGTGGGTCATGCAGCAAGACAACGACCCTAAGCACACAAGCCGTTCCACCAAAGATGGTTACAGAAGAATAAAGTTTCATGTTTTTTTGTATCCCAATGGAAATGTTGTGGAAGGACCTGAAGCGAGCAGTTAATGTGAGGAAACCCACCAACATCCCAGAGTTGAAGCTGTTCTGTACGGAGGAATGGGCTAAAACTCCTCCAAGCCGGTGTGCAGGACTGATCAGCAGTTACAGGAAACATTTACAAAGGGGGTCACACCAGATACTGAAAGCAAAGGGTCACATACTTTTGCCACTCACTTATAATTAAAAATTAACTGGGTTCTCTTTATCTACTTTTTAAATCTGATGATGTTTTAGGTCATATTTATGCAGAAATATAGAAAATTATATAGGTTTCACATACTTTCAAGCACCACTGTACAAGGTGGAGCACTAAGGTTGATGTGCCTAATAAAGTACACAGTGAGGGAACGCAGTGTTTAAAACTCCAGCAGCACTCCTGTGTCTGATCCACTCATACGAGCACAACATGCACTAACACACCATGACCACATCAATGTCACTGCAGTGCTGAGAATGATCTACCTGACCTGTGCTGGTCCTGTGGTGGTCCTGACCATTAGAGAACAGAGTAAAGTCCATCTGTGTGGGAAGTGGAACTGATCAAATGGACAAGAGTCTAAAAACAAGGAGGTGCAGCTAATAAAGTGACCAAAGAGTGTATGAGTACTAAATTCAATCAAAATTTAGTTTTCAAGCAATCAGTGCCTCATACTAGTTCATAAAAGAGATATCATAGAGAGATATTAGACCCGTCTATAAAATACAGTCTTAACATACTTTCCCATAAATTCTCCGGCTGTGCCAGGAACAGCCATTCACGGGAATGTAAGTGTGATTGATGAAGGTCTGGGTCACTGTAGTAGGAGGAGACCCAAGTTTGACCTAATAACCCCTTTCCTCCTCTTTCTCTTTTTTTATCAGTTTTGGAACTCTGGGAATCCTTAATAATGTAAACTTTGAGAATAAGATAAGACAGAAGGATAAGAGAGAGCTGCAGATAGCAGATAGTCCATATCGAGGTGAATCCACTTTTAGAAGGGACACACGGTATCTTCCACTTCTTCCACTCTCAAAGAAAATAAATCAAATTCATGAACCTTTTGCATTATGATAATGTCAGGACTGCAATGTATATTAGAAAGAAAAGTTCGTTGTGGATATATTATCCAGACAGACAGTGGGATAAACAACAATAAAAAGTCAGCCCAACAAGAACCCTTAATATTCATATCATATAAACAGTTCCTCAGGAGCCAGTCCCCCCACATTCCAAGATTACATTTCTCTTGAAAACATGTTATTTTTACTGGTAATCTCCCATTTTGTGGCTTTTACACAAGCAACCACAGCTGCTCCTGTGGCTCATGGGTAAGAGCCACATGCTGGAAACATCAGGTAGTTCCTGAGGACCAGGGTTGTGACTCTGGCCTGGGCTTGCAATATGTTGGTCAGTTGATGCAAAGAAAAAATCATGACATTCTACTTCTGTTTATTGCCACAATGGATAAAAAATAACTATCCATAGAGCCACCTTGAATGCACCACTTTGTTAGGTACACCTGTTCAACTGCTCATTACAGCAAATATCTAATAATGTGTGGGTGTGTGTAAAAGTCTTAGGCCACTGTTAGACTAGACATACCATTGTTGTTTTAGCAATAGCAGCATCAGGTCTGGCAGCTTCTCCAGGATGCCAAGTTGACCCGTCTACAGTCCAAAGAAGCTTGAGCGCGAATGATATTTTTGGAAGGGTAGAAGCCAAGAAACTACATTTTCGGAAAGCGAACAGGATGAAAAGGCCAAGATATGCTAAAGCTCACAAAAATTGAAATGAAAATAAGTGTAAAAGAGTATTATGGAGTGATGAACCCAAGTCTGACATGTTTGGGTCCAGTCTTCCAAAATGGGTTTTTATTATTTAGAGAGCAGGGTGACTGACTTTTTGCAACTGATAAAACTAATAAATGAGATACAAAATTGCTAAAATTAATGGACAGTTATTTAATCTGTAAATGCACTGTCTCTGTTTGAACGTTGTTTGTATTTTTTATAAAAACTTTTTTAAAACGTTTACTGCACTTAACATTTATGGGGGGGGCAAAATTGAGTAAATAATTATATATATATATATATTAGTGCACATGGTAGCAGCATCTTTTTGTTTTTAATCCCAGTCCCTGTTAAGAGCACTAAATTGTAATGCTGTAAAGTTTATCTTCTTATAAATGTCCCCGACCTCACTGAATGTTCTCTCAGCATCTTTGTTTTTAGTCCCTCAGTAGTCCCAGTTTAGGAGCTGCACATTTTATGGAAAATAGCTTCTCTGCATTTTTTTGCATTAATTACAATTAATAAAAGAATATGGAAGATTAGCTAAAAGTTAGACATTTAATATTAGAAGAATTAATAATCTGTTGTTGTTAGTGATCAATCAGCCTAACGAAAAAAAACACATTTATATTGTCTTTGTTAAGCAGAATGTTCCACTGGCTCACTGGGATGCTGCTTACTGTATAATTTCCCTGATACACAAACAGTAACGTTCATGAAAAGCATTTATGTACTAAATGTAAACTTACTCCACAGCAAGGACAGAAAGAAGCAGCCAAGTAGTCGTGCTGGGATCATGATGTAAAAGTTTGTTGTGAAAGATTCAGCTCCAGAGCGACGCGTTCTGCTGCCTACATCAGATGTTAAGGTTAAATGATGCAGTGATGCTTCGAAAGGGAGGGTCCTTTTACCAGAGAATCGGTTCGTTAGAAGGGCTCACTTAAGAGTCGACTCCCAATGCCAACGAATCAAGTGTTTTTCGTAACGCTCTTGCGCATAGAACTGCAAATTTACTAAGACCGACAATTTAGTTTTACTTTTAACTGTTCACAGACAGTCCTATAAGACATTCGCCTATATCATAGCTGCAATATAAAATATTAACCTGTAGCCATAGGGAGTTCAATTCGAGGCCTCAAGTGTACAGAAATGTGCTTTATTAAAAATGACCGCCATTTTGCGTCAGTCCTCTGCTTGCTAGTACGAGCTATCAATTTCTCCACCAATGTGCTTGCTCTCTAGCTCAATTACACTTTGGACTTTTCGTATTTGTATATTAAAGATGTTGAACGCAGTGGTGCTGTGGTTAGTGCTGTCACCACGGCTCCAGAAACCTGGATTTGAGTCCTAACCCAGCTGCTGTGTCTGTGTGAAGTTGGCATGTTCTCCCCATATCTACATAGATCATGCTGTTTTACGAAACAGACTAGAAAATACTGTAGGTAATAAGGGATTAGCACTTTCTTGGTTTAAATCCTACTTAACTGACCGGTACCAGTTTGTTCATATAAATAATCTAAGGTCTAAGCTCTCAAAAGTGATGTATGGCGTGCCTCAGGGGTCAGTGCTTGGACCACTTTTATTCTCTCTGTACATGCTGCCACTAGGCTCAGTTATTTGTAAACATGGCATTTGGGATTGGACGTAGATATGAGGAGATAATCTAAACTTGTAAAGTTGCTTTGTGACAATGCTCCCTTGTAAAAAAGCACTATATAAATAGATCTGACTTGACTACATAGGCTTCCACCAGGTAATCCAGTTTCTTCCAAAGACTAAAATATGCATTAGGTCAGTGACGTTCCTAAAGTGTACTAGTGTGTGCACCCACATTGAACCGTTAGGCCCCCCGAATTGGATTAAGTAGATATGGTATGCGAGTGAGATGTTTAACCAACCAAAACACACACTTTCATCAGGTCACACTTAACTGTTTTTCCATCACCAGTTCCAGTCCTCTTACCTTTATTCACACTGCATCACAGAACCCTGACCCACCTGAGAATGCCCTGCCAGTAAGACGGTTACCTGCTGTAGGACACGAGAAACTACCACGACTCAGTTTATTAGACTAAACCATGCCAAGAGACTAATTCATTAGTTTATTAGATACAATATTGTTTCATTCTATTTATTAATATTCTCCATTTCATTACATTGAATTCCCACTTTCATTCATTGTAATCTATCTTTATATTCTCCATTTTAGTTATTATATTTAGCCTCTGGGTATGTAACTATTAATTTATGTCAGTAATTTTGTTTATTTCTCCTAGGCTGCCCAAGGAGATAGTCCTTTGAGTTTTGGTCCTCTTTCTTCATCACATTTAGGGAGTTTTTCCTTGCTCACATATCCTTGCGCCTAGATAGTTGTAAAGCTGCTTTGAGACACAATGCTCTGTTGTAAAAAGTGCTATATAAAGCAATTTGACTTTGCTGTCAATGCCTTCTTCACGGATGTGTACAGTACCAGTATTCCACTAGGTGGTGATGCAGCACCTCACCTGTCACACACTTGCATCGGCGAGCCACTCAAGTACTCATTTCCTCAATTTCTTATCGGCTTTGTGACCCTAACCTTGAAATGATCCAAGACGTCTCGACTTAATTCTACACTCCAGACCATAACCAAAGTCTGTTATCTTTAAAATTGACCGTTTGTGATTTCGGAGGAAATGACTGACAGGACACTAGACGGTCTATTCCTTAGTAGCCATCAGAGCTCACTTCATTGTTCTGCTTTAAAAAAACAACAACACACATTTAAACAAGTGCCAAACAATACACATTAGGCTAGAAAACATTTTTCTCGAACAGGTACCATGACCCAGACACAGAAATACATACAAAAGGTTTATTGTAATTAGTGCTATTAAGATCAGCAATAACCAAATTGAGGTCAACGTTTTTAAAACATTATATTTTAATTTCCAAACTTATATTAGATACAGAAAAGATACCTTTGTGGAGTCAGTACAAGTTTGGTTCTCTTTAGATTTTTCAAGGGGAGTCCAAAAAAAGTGTCTATACCCCCTATTAGGGGATACAGAGGAGACACCAATACTCGTACATACTGTGTAGTGTTACTGACCTGGAGAGGAAACTAGAAACTAACCTTCAGAGGCACCGATACATTATTCAAACCATGTACCTTTTCATTTCCTATAAACTTCAGGTTGGGTTATGGAGTTTCTGTGATTTCCTGCAGACCGTCAGTTGTACTACACCCAGGGAACAACTGCAGAGGTTCACCTCTAAAGCTCAAACAACAAAACCAAATGACTAGCTCCCTACAACAGCTGCCCACAGAATAACAGGAAGCCAAACACACACAGGGAGGAAATCTTACAAAAAAGCCATTAATTCATCGAATCATATAAAAAGTGTCCATACATCCAAATACTTGCCCCGATGGGGCAAAATGGTAGCTGGCTGTGCCAATTCTTTGAGCCTATAGTCTAAGAGGAGGCAGCCAGATTGAATCTTCAAGGTGAACAAGTCAGCACGTTAAAAACTGTTCAAAAGCAGACGGCCTATCTATCTCGTACAGAGCTCACACTACATGTTCCCCAGCAGCGGGTGGTTAGCTGGCTAGCTGGGAGAGGGTTTCATTTGGAAGTCATGCTAATCCCAGTACACACTGGATGGCAGAGTGCTGCTACTTTTACACCGACTCCCCTTAAAGTCCTTGTTACAAACTAGAGTCAGCAGGACCAAAGATCTGCACTAGCACCAGACGCGGTGTTGTGATTTAACAGGATAAGCCATACAGCAAAGAGTCAGATGGAAACAACTCACAAAGCCCATGCTCCTCCATGCCCGAGTCAGGGATAAAGAGAGACAGGGGAATTAAAGGTGTGCTAGAAGCAGAGGGGGGAGAGACAGCTTTTATGTGTTCGATAAACCCCAGGACTATAGCTGTTGGAAGAATTGTGCACAACGAAGGGGTCGAGACGGTTAATCATCATCGTCATTCTCGTCGTAGTCATCGTCGTCGTCGTCATCATCCATGTAAGAGACCGGGGTTTCAACCCGAGAGCCACTGTAGTGCGAGTCATTGGAGCTGGAGGCCATAGTTCCATCCGGTCCCCCATCACTAGGGAGAAGAGCAAAGGATACAAATAATACAGCGAACACCCTTAAGAAAAGCCCTGAAGCCCTAATAAATATGACAAGAATGTCTGTTCGCTTTAATGACTGAGGTATAATTTATATACACACACACAAAATGTATAATAATAATTAGAAGAATGATGCGTCCGATCACTAACGACTGAGGTATAATTTATATACAGTGGGGCAAAAAAGTATTTAGTCAGCCACTGAGTGTGCAAGTTCTCCTGCTTAGAAAGATGAGAGAGGTCTGTAATTTTCATCATAGGTACACCAACTATGAGAGAGGCTGTGGACAGGTGTCTTTTATACAGATAATGAGGTCAAACAGGTGCCATTAATACAGGTAACGAGTGGAGGACAAAAGCTTCTTAAAGAAGAAGTAAGGGGTCTGTGAGAGCCAGAAATCTTGCTTGTTTTTGGGTGACCAAATACTTATTTTCAGCCATAATTTACAATTAGACTCATTAAAGTGTACCTATGATAAATTACAGACCTCTCATCTTAAATAGCAGAACTTGCAATCATTGGCTGACTAAATACTTTTTTGCCCCATTGTGTGTGTGTGTGTGTCTCTCTCTCTCTCTCTCTCTCATATATATATATATATATATATATATATATATATATATATATAGATATATATATATATATATATATATATATATATATATATTATATATATATATATATATATAAAAATAAAAAATAATGACATGAATGTTCATTCACTTTAATGACTGAGGTATAATAATAGGAAATAAAAAAATCTGTCTAACTCCAGATGTTGTGGATAGTCAACGTGGCAAATCCATGAGCAGAGGTGGGAGTTCGAGTGGAAGTCAGTGTGTCCTCGCTTGCTCATTAGCTCAAGTTTGGACTAGAGACTGAGACCGTTCCAACTCAGTTGATGTGTTTAGAGACTTTGTGCAAGTTACTTGGCGTACGACACTCCATTACTTATTTGTAACAAGCTGTAAAGGCTGTTCATAAGTGTATGTGCCTGTCCTATTGTAAGCAGTACTCATGTTTGTCCCCCCACTACCGGTATATTCTTTCTAACCTATAACTTGCTGAATCTGTCATCTGTCTGATCTACCATGTTGTTCGTAATGCCGTCCATCAATGCAGTTTTTGCTTCTGTTAAACAAAAGGGTCAGGTCGAACTTGCCATCCTCTTACGTGTCAGGGCTTTCCCCTACACAGGGTGGTAGATGGTAGCATTCCACTCGTGCTTTCAGCGTTATCTGGCGCGTTCATGTATCGGTTTTGTGAAAATACATCCAAAAAAAGACGCTGGCTCTCACAAATCAGAAAGCTATAAAAAGATATCTAAACATTTCCTGCTTGCAATTGGAAGAAATGGCTGAAATGGAAGGATAACTGTAAGCAAAGCAAAACCCTCCATTTCAGCAGGAAACATTGGCTGGTACAGATGAGCACACTCGTATGATGAAACAGACTGCTTCCAACTCAAATCAAATTCATTCAACTCTACTCAGTTACCTGAAAATGAATTGAAACCAATTTTGTTCATAGTTTTTAAAGATTCTCTTAAATGTTATACAATTCAAGATGATGGAAAGAAATAACTAATGCCATATCCGATTACATCACGAAGGATAATTCAATTGGTCGAAAGTGTTAGTCATGTGTATGTTTTAACGTCATGTTCTGCACTTAAGCCATTCTCACGATAGGAACATATCCTAACATTCCTCATATGCTTTTATGTCCTATAATCTTAAATATAGACGCCCAGCTTATTTCTACAAATTGGTCAAAATAATCGAGAAACAACCATACATACAGTTTCCTTCAGTTATTTTAAGATCACAATGATATGCAGTTTGAGTAATAAAAGTCCCAGCTTAAATAGTATCATATTTACAATACAAACACTGGGCAGAAAAAACAATAAAATTGTTCATTAATCGTAATTGAGGCAAAATGTTCAATCAATCATGACAATGGTTTGAGGTCATATCACCCAGCACCAACTACACACTTTATGGCAGATTACACCAACATTTTCTTTCAGAACTTCCTTAATTCTTAGTGGCATAAGTTTCTAGCAACAAGGTGCTGGAAAACTTGCTCACAGATTTTGGTCCATATTGATATGGCAGCATCACTCAGTTGCACATCTATGATGTGAATCTCCTGTTCCAAAACATCCTAAAGGTGCTCTGTTGGATTGACATCTGCTGACTGTGGAGGCCATTTGAGCATAACGAACTCATTATGTTCAAGAAACCAGTTTTGTGCTTTGTGAACTGAGAGTCTCTGCTGCTGCAGTGCATTGTGAAATACGCCTAGGTGTCACATTTTGGCAGTAAAATTCACCCTGCAAGCTGCAGGACACAGACTCAGAACTATGACACTAAGATTGAACTCCCCTTCACAAGGCATTTAGTGAACTAGGCATAAATGACTGCATTGGCAGGATCACAGTCCAGTGAATTCGCATTTAAACAAGTTAAAAACGAGCAGTAAACTAGAGCAATTAGATATAATTATTTCAGTTAAACATTGGGACTGTGGTAGCCTAGCGGTGAAGGTACTGGACTATGGACCAAAAGGTCCAGGGTTCAAATCCCACCTCTGCCAAGCTGCCACTGTTGGGTCCTTGAGCAAGACCCTTAACCCACAATTGCTTGGATTGTAAGACTGTATAACTTGTAAGTCGCTCTGGATAAGGGCGTCTGCTAAATGCTGTAAATGTAAATACATTATATACACAAGGTCTGAGGACCCAAAAAGTGGTTATTAGTTCTGTGCAAGCCAGCCAAGTTCTTAATCGAAAGATGGCAAACCAATTCTCTACGGACTTTAAGGGTAGCAGGGCAGAAAGCTGAACCGACTTGTTGGAAGTGAAACCTGTAAATGTGCCATACTGGGAGTTACTGGGGTATCGGTACAACCCATTTTACTGCCACTGTCTCCGGAGAATCCAGGAATGTTTTATATTATGAATGTGTTACAAGTGAGTGTTGCTGAAACAGCAGAGCTCAATAATTAGAAGGGGTGTCCACAAACTTTTGTCTATATAGTGTGATTGGCATCTGCAGATTAATTCGATTTAAAGTACCACAGATAAGTGTCAAATGCTCACTAGATCTTGTATTTCTGAACTCAGCTGCAAACATTCTACCATTTTTGCTAGACTGAAACCCTACTTTATAATCTTATGGCCTAATCTGAGATTATAATCTGTCAAATCTCATTCAAGCGAACAAATGGGCAAGCCCAAAATGATAAAACATCGTTTTTAATGGTCTCAATAACAAATCATTAGCGAGAACCTTACTCACCTGCTGACATGATAGCGACCCCCGTTAGCCGACGACGCTCCTGTCATGTAGACGTTGCTGATCGGGCCCTGTGCCATCTCTGCAATGCAAGACGAGACAGTCAAGACACTTAATATCTTACAATAAAGCAAAGCAATTCTTCTACCACAACATTTTCACCATTAATCCAAAACAAATACAGGTAGGAGGAATTCATCAAACTGGGCAGCACACTCCCTCCACCAACCTACTCTTACTGTCAAAAGTAGCTCCTAGTGACAAAAGTCAGGATTGGTTGTGTTTAATGCCATGTCAGCACATATACAGTGGTGCTTGAAAGTTTGTGAACTCTAGAATTTTCTATATTTCTGCAGAAATATGACCTAAAACATCAGATTTTCACACAAGTTCGAGACAAAAATATTATACTTGGTCATTTATTGACTGAGGAAAATGATCCAATATTGCATATTAATGAGTGGCAAAAGTATGTGACCCTTGCTTTCAGTATCTGGTGTGACCCCCCTGTGCAGCAATAACTGCAACTAAACGTTTCCTGTAACTGTTGATCAGTCCTGCACACCGGCTTGGAGGAATTTTAGCCCATTCCTCCGTACAGAACAGCTTCAGCTCTGGGATGTTGGTGGGTTTCCTCACATTAGCTGCTCGCTTCAGGTCCTTCCACAACATTTCCATTGGGATTAAGGTCAGGACTTTGACTTGGACATTTCAAAACATTAATTCTTTGGTAGAACGGCTTGTGTGCTTAGGGTCGATGTCTTGCTGCATGACCCACCTTCTCTTGAGATTCAGTTCATGGACAGATGTCCTGACATTTTCCTTTAGAATTCTCTGATATAATTCAGAATTCATTGTTCCCACAATGATGGCAAGCCGTCCTGCCCAGATGCAGCAAAACAGGCCCAAACCATGATACTACCACCACCATGTTTCACAGATGGGATAAGGTTCTTATGCTGAAACGCAGTGTTTTCCCTTCTCCAAACATACCGCTTTTCTTTTAATCTAAAAAGTTCTGTTTAGGTCTCATCTATCCACAAAACATTCTTCCAATAGCCTTCTGGATTGCCCACGTGATCTTTAGCAAACTGCGGACAAGCAGCAATGTTCTTTTTTTGGAGAGCAGTGGCTTTCTCCTTGCAACCCTGCCATGTTGTTCAGTGTTCCTCTGATGGTGGACTCATGAACATTAACATTAGCCAATGTGAGAGAGGCCTTCAGTTGCTTAGAAGTTACCCTGGGGTCCTTTGTGACCTCAACTATTACACGCCTTGCTCTTGGAGTGAACTTTGTTGATTGACCACTCCTGGGGAGGGTAACAATGGTCTTGAATTTCCTCCATTTGTACACAATCTGTCTGACTGTGGATTGTTGGAGTCCAAACTCTTTAGAGATGCTTTTGTAACCTTTTTTCCATTCCCATCTGATTGTCATCCCACTGACTGCAAACACCTGACTAATTTTACCTTCAACTTAACTGCTAACCCTAGAGTAACCCTTTATCTACTTTTAGGACTTGTGTGAAAATCTGATGTTTTGTCATATTTATGCAGAAATACAGATAATTCTAAAAAGTTCACAAACTTAAGCACCACTGTAGGCTTTACACATGGTAGTGATAGTGCTGTATGAAATTGACTGTCACAAAAACTGTGAAATTTAGTTGCTGTAAATGTAATATAAAAATGTAGTATATTGGTAGGAGGTGTCTTCATGTTGTCTTAAGTTTTTCCTTATATTGGAGAGCTTGGGACAATCAATCAGAATAGGTTTGATTGGGAGGGTAGTGTTGCAAGGATGACAGATTTTGGCCGCCCCACCCTCCAAAAGGCGTTGATGTTTGAGGGCGGCATGTCCTATTCAGCACTGGTTAAGGTCTTTCCTCAGATGATCTGGTTGTAGTTGGGGCCAATGTGTCAATAGGTGGGTTTGGTTTGGGGGGGAGGAGTCTTGGGACTGTGCGCGTTTCCCTCAAAGATAGGAGTCGATATAAGTAAGGGAAAAAAATGTATTCATGAAGCATCTTAACATCTAAAAGAGCTCCTAAGCTGAAAAACCGTTAGGATTAGCGAGGAGGACTTTTAGAACGCTGAGGAGTTGGGGACATTGCAGCCTAAAAATGTGATGTGTTTGTCAGATTTCCTCCCTCAAATGTTACTCTTAATATGTGAAAAGTGAGAGTCATGTGACGCTGACCTGTAACATAAGGCTCTAGTGCTTTAGGCACCAGGCTCCTGGCGACTTTTAGGTCTTCAGCTGAGCACTTGCCCACCTCTAGGCCACAAGCCATGCCCATGCGCTTGAGAACCTCAATGTCATCGTGGATCTCAAACATGCTGTCGAAGTTGAAGAGGTACTCAAACCTGCATGGCAACACAGGATAGAAAAGCATATGAAGGACTAGAGGGCGAAGTGCATCAAAGTACCTTAACTGGAGCTCTCTAGGAATCATATAACTGCTGTAAAGACGCCCCATCCAGGTAAAATATTACCCACAAGATAGACAGAGAAACAAACAGAGATGGGTATGTACTTGTCGTTGGAGATGCTGCAGTCAATTACAGTTTTCTTGCTGGTGTTTATGATGATGAAGGGCAGGTGAATGACCGAGTTTTCTGGTGGCCGTCTGTTTATTTGCTGCTCTGTTTGGCGGTTACGCTGTACAAGGTTCTTGAACGCAATTTGCTAAACACAACAGAACGCGTTAATTAACAAAAAACAAACCTCTTCAAACAGATAGTGGAACCTGGATTGTGCCCTACCTGCAAGATGAGCTCCTGAAGCTGTGACTGTTTTTGCTTGATTCTCTCTAATCGTCTTTGCCTCTCAACCTTCAACAACAAAAGCAGCATTTGATGGCTGTCCATGTAATCCTGTGCTGCTCAACAGCTTGTTTTTCTAAACCTGATGCAAAGCTGATCGAGAACAGTTTTCCTTGTGACCCACTTAGCCCAGTGCAGCTTAGCAAAATCTCAGCATTATAGGCCATTACAATCAGTGGTGGATGTTCTCTGATGGTGCACCATTCAAATCAAGTCAGATTTATGTATATAGTGCTTTTTACAATGGAGCATTGTCTCAAAGCAACTTTACAATTTTAGAGTGTCTCCTAATATCTACGTCCAATCCCAAACTGAGCAAGCCTAGGGCGACAGTGGCAAGGAAAAACTCCCTAAGTATTAGGAGGAAGAAACCTTGGGAGGACCAAGACTCAAAAAGGAACCCGACCTCCTTGGGCGGCGTAGATGATAAATGTAAGAGTGAAACTAACAAATCATGGAGCCATAGTTCAAATAAAATGTAAAAAATATCCACATCGGCAATTCATCGCTCCTTAAAAATTGTTTTTCATAAATTTAAATCATCTTTGCAAGTCAGATTCCTTTCTATAGCACTGTTTACAATGGAGCATCGTCTCAAAGCATCAGTACAATTTATTAACTTATTATCTAAGACTAAACCCAAATTGAGCAACTAAGTGCAACTAGTTTGAGTCTTCATATCCATGTATAGCTTATACACAGGTTATATTATGCAGGACACAGATGCGAGATCTGTGCTGCTAACAGCAGCTGTGTGACCAGGTCATGGTTTTCACGTTCCACCACTGCCTCCTCCAGCTTAGCCATAAAAGTTATTTAACCTAGTGATTAAACAGAATGGATGGCAACTCAATGGAAGCTCAAAGAACAAAAATCACCCACCTCTAGGTTCTGGCATTCTTGGGCTGAGTTGGTGGGAAGTCCAATCCACTTGATCTCCTTCTTCTCCTTAGAGATTATATTCATAGCCATAAGGACATTAAGGGCATCGTATACACGCCGCCGGATGTTCTTCTGATCATACACTTGCTGTGGAGGAAATATCTTAAGTTATTCCTATGACAGCACTACAGTACAAGTCCCAAATATCAAGTATACAGCAGTACCTCAGCTCTCCACCACCTTGTAACTAATTCGGTTCTCAATGCATTTTGACTAGAAAACTGTCCAGGTTCTTGGCGGTACTCGGCGCACTTGCTTAAATTTGTATTGGTCGAATGAAATTTGATTCATGATTCACGAGTCATGATTAGTACGCAGTGATTCAGTCTCACAATAGCTGTTTCTCAGTGCAGATCTCCACTATTTTTTTATCCTTAGTTTCACATCTACTACAATGTAGTGCAAGTGACCATGGGACCTAAAAAGGTTAGATAAGAGCCAACTAAAAGCATATGAAAGACCAAGTCGTCCGGAACTTTGTCAGGCTGGGCAGTTAGCATTAGCAGCCCAGCTAGCACCCAGAGTTCACCAATAGAGTAAGTGTTTTGCTTTTACTTTTCACTTTCAATCCGTTACTCGCCAAATTACATGAGATCTTTCAACACTTATAAGTTTGGTGTTAACATGCCTCACAGCGTTGGTTTTCTGGAACGGATTAATTCAATTTGCATTATTCCTTATGGGGGAAAATGTGCTCGGTATCCGACAAAGGCTTCTGGAACGAACTAAGGCCGAGAACCGAGGTACCATTTACATTTACAGCATTTAGCAAACGCCCTTTTCCAGAACGACTTACAATTGGTACAGTCTTACAATCCAAGCAATTGTGGGTTAAGGGTCTTGCTCAAGGACCCAACAGTGGCAGTTTGGCAGAGGTGGGATTTGAATCCTGGACCTTCTGTACCTTAACCACTAGGCTACCACAGTCTCACAGTACCACTGTACAGAAAAGTTTGTGGACACCCAAAAAATTGTAAGATGTTTACCCCCCCCCCCACCCCTGCTGCTACAGCAGCCTTTGTTCTTCTAAAAGGGCCTTCCATTAGAGTTTGGAACATGACTGAGGTCAGCTTCTGATGATCTACAATAGGTCCTGGCTCACTTTTGGGATTCCAGTGCATTTATAAGGTGTCTGATGAAATTGAGGTCAAGGTTCTGGGCAAGCCAGCCAAGTCCTCAATCACAGCTGGCAAACCAATTCTCTATGGAATTGCTATGGACTATCCAGAAATGTACACTGTATATTATGGATGTGTTCCAAGTGAGTGTTAATGAAATAAGAGTGTAATTATAAGAGCGGTCCACAAATGTGTCTATGCAGTGGTACCTCTGCTCGAGAACCGCAAATTTTCCCCATAAGGAATAATAAACTGAACTAATCTGTTCCAGACCCCCAGAAAACCCACACTGGGTCAGGCATTACATGCATTAACAGAGTTGTATTGTACAGGTGCTCCCTGATTTATGCAGTTAAATGTATCATGAACTGAGGAGTTTAATGAGTGTTTGGTAGAGCGGTTTATACTGCATCAAAGCAGACATATGGAAAGGATAGCTTTATACTATGGCTCGACAAGACCCGGGCCACACCAGAGGGCAGTAACTCTCTCCCTCCTCCGGTTATATGGGGACAAAGTGCCCCCCAACGACGTTCCTGCTTAGACTCAAGATCCTACAGTGACTGTGTATCGGACTAATGCCGATGTGGATATTTTAATATATATAACTATCACTCCATGACTTTAGTTTAGATAAACTAGTTTCATTCTTAGATTTATCATCTACGCCGCCCAAGGAGGTTGGTCCCTTGAGTCTTGGTCCTCCCAGGGTTTCTTCCCCATAACACTTGGGGAGTTTTTCCTTGCCACTGTCGCCCTAGGCTTGCTCAATTTGGTATTTTACAGATATTAGTAGATAATGTAAAGTTGCTTTGAGACAATGCTCCATTGTAAAAAGCGCTATAGACATAAACCTGACTTGGCAAGCAAGTGCGCCCAGTACTGAGAAAACGACAAAAACTGAGAAATTTTCCTAGTCAAAAATGGGTCGAGAACCAAATTCTAAAAGTTCAGTGGTGGTTGAGAACGGAGGTTCCGCTGTATTAAGGTAATTAACCCATTTAACCCACATATAACCTTGCTGTGGTAGTACAGCTGTTATAGCACAGCAGCAACAATGACAAAGCCCAACCTGTGGGGCACAAAGTTTTATTAAAACACATGCACCAGTGTGAGCAGAACAAATGCTGAGCGACGTTTGGCTGACATTGCCCTCCACATAAGCATCAAGATAAGCAGGTGTTAAGCAGTGACATGCACCGAATCTACACTCCTGGGACAGTTGCAGATTAGTTTCTGTTTGAGAATTAGTATCCATTTGTGGCATTTGAGTAAGAACTGATCTTTATTATATGCATGATCACACCACCCAACCCTAGCTCAAACAAGTCTAGCTCGCACCTCTCAACAAGGTGTTTTTCACCCGACTGATCATTCTGTTTAAACGTCAGAGGATTATGTTGGAAAAAAAAAAAAGTCTGACCTACTCAAACCAGCACCGACAGTTAAGCCACCAACCCAAGTCACTAAGATCACGTTTATCCCCCATGTCTGAAGAACCGCTTGACTACGTGTACCCCACGGTTCCACCCAGTCATAAGTAGAGACTCACCGCATCATTTGGAGAGATGTGGTTGTCACCTGAGCTGAATTCAGACACCAGCTCATCTGCTACTTCATTATACGTCGTAACTCCCTTCTTCTGTACCTTCTCACACACCTTCATAGAGAAATGCCTCAGACCTTTCCCATTCTTTTCACCCTTCTTACTTCTTTTCCTGTAGAAAGAATGTCTCCTTCAATCACATGGCATTAAACATGACAATCCGTCTCAAAGCACATCAGTGGTACTGAAGAGATTTAGAAAATGCACAGAGCTCATGTTTAGAGATAGCTCACCCTGAGGACCATGGGGAGGCATCAGGAGCCTGAGTCTGACTGATGAACTGGGAGCTGGGGGTGTGTGGACTGTTCATAAGAAGCACATTTGATGCGCTGGGCCTCTGAGGCGTCCCAATGACCTGTATAACATAAAAGCAACTCTAATATTCCAGGCTTCAAAGAGCAACCTGCCGTCGGAAACATGTTTATTATATTAGCACAATGAACACACCGCAGAAGATAACCCCAGTGTTGGCCATTTTGTGGACTGTACAAAAACTTAGAAATCATCCGTGCAATGTGGGTTCTTATAAAGACAAGCGATGCACTGAATTCATGATTCTTGGCCGAAACTGACATTTTCAACATGGACTGAAAAGAAGCAAAAAAGTTAATCTAAAAGTTGTCTTTTGTAAATGACATGAACTTAGAGTTAGAGATGCACCGAATGCTCGTCCGGTGACCGAAATCGGCTGGTTTTTAGCAGCCCCTGCCATCTTTCTTTAATATTGAGAAAGTTTCATTAATAGAGAAAAGGTTAACGAAAATGTTTCTCTATGCTGTCACTGGTAAATTTTAAACAAAGAAAATCAGAATTGGTCAGTGATATGTTAAAAAAATAAAAATCGGCGCACCTCTAACACGAAAACTTTCATTACTTAATACACCAGTTAGTTACGACCCGCAATCTGATTGGCCGACCTGAGCCAAAGGTTTATCACCTTTAGGGTTTGGAAGCTGGAAAAGCGAAACGAAGTCAGTACTTCAAGTCAAACGTCCGGCTCTTAGTGGATTCACAGCTCGACTGAAGAGCAACGAGACTGAAGATCAGTTTTAGTCCCATCAACAAAAATGCTGAATCAGCTTCATCCCTCACACAGACGTCGTTTGCTGGAGTTAAACTCGGCTCTTTCATTAAACCCCATCCGCGGCTGATCGGAGCTTCGTTCCTCTGACAGGTTTGTTATCTGTAAGTCCAGCTCTAACCCAGAGAAGCTGCTGATGCTCTGTAGCTCTGCCCTTACATTTCTGACTGACCAGATTCACATTAAGAGCTTCATCATACTGATTTATAATCGCTAATCAAACCGGATCCTAGACTTTGGTTAGAACTCCGGGATCTCACTCCGATTTGCTTCAGTCGATAGAATAGTGGAGCTTAGGAAGAGCCTGCCTTACAAACACAACATTTTATTTGCTGAATGTAAATAAACTTTCTTCAATAAATTAAAACTTACCAATCGATATATTTGTGTTTGTCTGTATAAAGTTAAAGGTAATTCTGGTCCTTGACTTCAATGACTGAAGGGCTTAGCCACGGGGTAACGATACAATGGAACTATTTTACCTCGCAGAAGGGTGATAAACAAATCGTTTTTTTCTGTCCTCTTTATCTTAAAATCTAACAATAAATGCTGATAATGGAACTGTGGTATAATCGCAGTAACACACTTGAAGTCGTGCTTTAACATGAGATATTGACAAAGGTGTTCTGATCTACAACCGCATCACACCCGTGCCAATATGTCACGTTAAAGCACTCCCTCTAGTGTATTATTGCTCAAGTATTGCATGCGAGATATTTGACATATTTTTATTTTTATTTTTATTAGGTACACCTTGCTAGAACCAGATTGGAACATCTTTTGCCTTCAACACTGCCTTAATTATTAACAGCGTAAATTCAACAAGGCACTGGAAACGATCCTCAGAGTTCTTGGTCCATCTTGACATAACAGCATCATGCAGTTGCTGAAGCTTGTCCATTCCACCACATCCCAGAGACGGTATATGACCATATAGGGATGCACATGGCCAGCACCAACATTCAAGTTGGCCGTGTGCCCTCAAGTGTGCCAAGACTAACTCCGCACCTTCACACCACCAGCATCCTGAACCACTGATAGAAGGCAGGATAGCTCCAGGCATTCATGTTGTTCATGCCACCCTGATCCTACCATCGGGATGTCGCATCAGAAATCAAGACCGTAATTTTGTAATTTTCAAATTTGGGTGAGCCTGTGAGAATTGTGGCCTCAGTTGCTTGTTTTTAGCTGACAATAGTGGGACCTTGTGTGATCTGCTGCAGCCCATCTGCTTCAAGGTTCGATCTGTTTTGTATTCACAGATGCACTTCTGCATACCTCGATTATAACGAGTGGTTATTCAAGTTACTGTTACCTTTAGCAGATCCAAACAGTCTGGCCATTCTGGTCTGACCTTTGGCAACATGGCATTTTTCCAGAGAAATGACCTCACTGGATATTCTCTCTTAGGTCCATTCTCTATAAACCCTAGAGATAGCTGCATGTGAAAATGCCAGTAGATCAGCAGTTTCTCAAATACCCAGACCAGCCCCAACAATCATGCCATGTTCAAAGTCACTTAAATCACCTTTCTACCTCATTCTGATGTTTGGTATGAACTTTAGCATGTTGTCTTGGTCATGTCTACATGCCTAAATGCAACAAGTTGCTGCCATGTGATTGGCTGATTAGATTTGTGTGAACCAGCAGTTGGAGAAAATGAAAGGATTTCATGCTGCCTGTTTCTATCGTTCCAGATTCCATCCCAGACTGTCACACACTCACGCACCTCCCTACTCACCACTGTACCCAATTGTAAACCCATTGCCAACATGCCAGCATGCCGATTCTTCTCACCTGTCCTGCACATTCTCTCTAATGCAAATCCCGTCTCATGTGGTCAGAGAAATTTGGTTTTGTGTACTGAGAGTTCAAACCTCTGGTCCCTATCTGCATTCTCTTAACCAGATCGAAAAAACAAAAAAAACCTTCAGGAATTTCTTTCAGCCAAAAAAATAAAATAAAAAAAACTTTTTACTGGCCAAAATTCACAGCACCTCTAATAAAGACTGAATTTACTCTCCTCAACCACAGCAGAATTAATTGACCACTGGTACACTGATTACTTACCATCTGTGGTGCTATGTTGACATTGGAGGGGCCGAGCGTTTTTGGCAAAAGCTGTTTTCCCACTGCCAAGGGCTGTGGATGAACAGTAACCAAGGACAAAACTCCTGAAAGGCAAAATGTGCAGTGTACCAAGGTGAAAAGACTTTTACCCACCAACACAAAAGTAAACATGCCATTGGCGAATAAGCATCGACAGCTGCACAGAAACCTCCAACAGCCAGGAGGAAAATGGTGCTTTTTGTGCATGCATAAATTTCCCTGGCTGCTTCCTGCTGCTGGGCCTGTTAACCTTCTACAGCCAGAAACTAACAAACAAAAAGCCAAAGCTTAAGTTTTTACTGTGCATTCCAGTAATTGTGCAGGAAAATGGCTCCACGCTTATATCTCACCCAACTCATCCACAAGGAATAGAATGAAGCAAATATTTCAAAACCCTCAACCGACTAAATCAATGTTCTGCATTTTCTGAAGCTACGTCATCAGACCCTAATGTTACGAGTACAGGTAATCCCATATTTATGATGGAGATATGTTCTGCCAGCCATCGTTAGCTGAAATGATCATATTATAGCATAGCCTACCTTAACATGCTTACACACTAATGCTGTTGGGCAAACTCACTAAAAAGGCTTACAGTTGTACCTCGCTTCTTGACTGCCTCAGAACTCATTGAATCCAGTTCTTGACACAGTTTGAGCAGAGAAAAAAAAAAATTAAGTTCTCACCATTTGTTCGGTGCATGGTGCACTTGCTTAAATTTGTTCGAGTCGAGCCTTGCGACTCATGTCAGCCGAAACTCGATTCATGATTCTTGAGTCACGATTCAGTACGCAGTGATTCAGAACTACTCGTGCTCTGAGAAGAACTCTGCTGTGTTTATCACATTTCTTTATTTTTACATCTACAGTACAGTATTCTTGGTGCAAAAAAGTCTCCACAGATCCTAAAATGGTTAGTTTATAAGAGCCAACAAAGCAAAACAGGAACTGAATGCTCCAGAACATAGGCTGCAGTTAGTTTAGCAGACTTCAACAATAAAGTGTTTTCACTTTCAATCCTTTACTCACTAAATTACATGATTTTTTTTCAACACTATTATAAGATAATATTTGTATTAATAATGTAAGTGTTTTAAACAATAACATTTACAGCATTTAGCAGACACCCTTATCCAGAGCGACTTCCAATTGGTATAGTCTTACAAGCCAAGCAATTGTGGGTTAAGGGCCTTGCTCAAGGACCCAACAGTGGCAGCTTGGCAGAGGTGGGATTTGAACCCTGGACTTTCTGGGCTAGAGTCCAGTACCTTAACTCCTCGGTTCATGTTACATTGAACTCATGATTGATTTGTTGTAACATCTCTCCATCATAAATCAGGGAGCACCTGTACAAGACAAGTCCATTAATGCACATAATGCCTTATACAGTGTGGATTTTCTGGTTGTCTGGAATGAATTCATTCGATTTATATTACTCCTTACGGAAAAAATGTGTTTGGTACTCGATGTTTTTCGTTCTAGACAAGCAGCCTGGAACAAACTAACGACGAGAACCAAAATTCAGGGCCCAGTCATGGCAGCTTGGCAGTGATTGTATCAGCATCAATGGCTATTTCCAACAGGGGCACGATTATATCGATACTAGTCAGGCACATTCACAATGGGCCAATTTAGAGCAACCAATGAACCTAATGCATGCCTTTAGAATGCTGGAGGAACCCAGAGTGCCTGGAGTAAACCCACACAGACACAGTTAGGACATGCAAACTCCACACAGGGGGCGGATTGAATCAGGGTTCCTAAGAGGTCTGAGGTGACTGAGCAAACCACTTGTGCTGAGGACTGAACCCTAAAACTTCTGATTAACAGAGCAAAACCTTTTCACTCTGCGCCACAACAGTCCCCATTCTTATGATGTATAAAGCAGTTTTCCTCCTAAAGCTTTCAGTTTAGTTTTTTACAGCAATTATGCAGACTAATTTCATCTATATCAGTACTTAAAGCCACTTCTAATGAGACCTAAAGCACCCAACCCATCCAATACTCCTTAACCATAATCACAACATTTGGTGGTTGCTTAATAGCACCACTTCTCATTTCTCATTACCTTTGCCTGGACTCAGATTCTGGTCGATGAAAACCTTCAACTCCCCATTTGCCTCAATCAGACCAGCCTGTTCGGAGGAAGGAACCGAGTGATGAAATCGGTTTCACTGCAGCAATCCGTCATAGCAATGTAACCTAAAGCAGAAACTGAATACTTACATCTTTGGCCATGATCCTAGGGAGAAGAGGAGCGAAGGCTGGGTCTCAGCGGAGAAGCAGAGCCAAAGGTTTACCAAGTGTAGAGCTTTTGACACAAAACCACAAGATTAGTGACATCTCTAATCGCACTATAGTCCACATTTCATAAATAGTAAATGCCAGTGACTCGCAAATGAGCCGTGCTGGTCAAGGGTCCACCGATAAGTCATAACCTTCAATCGAGGAGTCCAGACGTTTAACCACAGAGCCACCCCTCTTGGCTTAAGCACTTAGTAGACACCCTTATCCACAGAGGCTTGCAAATGAGCCAAAGTGTTAAAGGTTAAAGGCCTTACTCAAGTTGGTATCTTGGCAGAGCATGGAATAAAAGTCAGAAGCCACTGAGCCACCCGGTGACTACAGGTGCCTTTGCGCCAGAGGAACTTCACCACTGAGCCAGTGTTTATTCATTTGGCAGTCAGTGTTACACAAAGTAAATTGCATATGCAAAGGAATCGGGGATGTGAACATTGAACCTTCCAGTCAGAAGCCTTAAGAACAATGTTAGATGTTATAACGTTAACGCCTGTTTTTCAGCAACAGTAGCCATTCCTACAGCAAAATAAACTTTTCACGTAGTCCAAAAATCCAGGCAACACACCCAGCAGGACCTAAACAAACTAACCATAACCACTAGGCTCTGCTGTTTGTATGGCAACAACACCTGCTGTCTTCTTTCATTGCTTGAGTGCAGAACCTAGTCGATGAAAACCGATTAAGGACCTCACTCAAGGGCCCAACAGGGTTATGAACATTCAACCTACCTATTAGAAGCCTTAGGAGCAACGTTAAGTTTGTATGAAGTTGACGCATGTTTATTTTTGGCCACAGCAGCCGTTCCTACAGCTGTCCATGCTTAAAGCTTCTTTTAATGAAGGCCAGGAAAGCATGCAACACATCCAGCAGTATCTAAACAAACTAACCATAATCACTAAGCTCTGGTGTTTGCTTGGCAATAACACCTGCTGTTTTGCACAGAAGCTTCGCTTGGTTGATGAAAGCCCTAAACTCTCCACTGGCTCCAACAATCTAAGCAATTAAGTGACTTGCTTGAAGACCCAATGGGTGAACCAACATTGCATTACATATACATGACATTTGGTAGATGCCCTTATCCAGTGCGACTTAGAACTGATACAGTCTTACATTCTATGCAACTGGGGGTTTAGTGCTTTGCTCAAGGACCCAACAATGAGCGCGCAACAGAAGTAGGATTTGAATCCTGGACCTTCTAGTCCATAGTCCAGTATTTTAATCACTAAGCAACCACATTACGACTATATTCACACTAGGCAATCCGTACTTGCCTAAGCATGCTTGACCCCCAACGTACTGTTCATTTGACTAGGGTGATTGCGCCGTACCATGCCAGAGGGTGGTACGTTAAACTGTGTTCAGGCATGCTTGGGCGTGGTTCAGTTGGACTTGGTACACATGCAGTGTGATCGCTAACCATGCCCCAGCACAAAATGAGAGCTGCGTCCATAAAAATCTTCTTACACGTCCAGTATGAGTATAGTAAAAGTATGCGTGCATAATCAATGATAAGACGGACGAGGGGGCTGTGTCCATCAGCACGCCCAAAAGGACTCAGCCACAAAATAAGAGCATACCCAAAAGTCAATTGTGATGTTCAGGTGCGTCTTTACCCCACCACAAAATTCGCATCGTGTTTTTGTATGCGTTTTCAGGCTCAGATTGTTTAAGCAAAATGTGAGCGCAGGCCAGCAAGGAAGTTGAGATAACCATACTATTGCAAAGTACAAGGCAACCGGGCATAGTGTGAGTACTCCATTGGTTATTTAGTGGATGCCCTTATCCAGAACAACCAACAACTTACAATCCAAGCAATTGTGGGTTAAGGGCCTTGCTCAAGGACCAAACAGTGGCATTTTTGGAACCTTGGATCTTCTAGTCCAAAGTGCAGTACCTTAAATGCAAGGCGACCGCAGTACCGACAACTTTTTGGTCAATAGACTATGCTGGCACAGTGGTTAAGATACAGGACTAAGGTCCAGGGAAAATGCTGCCCTTGAGCAAGAGCCCTAACCCACAACTGCTTGGCTTGTAAAACTATCAGGTGTAAGTCACTGGCTGAAGGTGCATGCCAAATGCTGTAAATGTTCCACTATGACGGACTTAAACCCACAAGGCAAAGCAGATCTTAAACAGACATGGTATGGAGCCGGTTCAAATGCATGGTCACAAGTCAAAAGAGTTGCCTTGCAGTAGGCCTCAATTTGTCTTCATGACTTTTGTCATACACACTGCACCCCAGTGACTGAGCATGGAAGATCCACTCTTATCACAGTGCGCCAGAATCCGCCTTCACAGCCATGCATCGTTCAGACTTCCAGTGCCAGATTCTCTCCAAAACGGTGAAACAACAAACGAACCCGGAATGAAAGAACTTAAACCTGATGCGTGTGCATCGGCAAAAGTTACTCAGATGCACCGATATGGCCAAGTTCTGGCAGATAACTGCAAATTAAAGAGGGGTTCCCCCATACCAACGTTTTTCCTTCATTAAGCCCGAGAAAGCTTCGAGCCGACGTCTGCCGTGCATCTTTTAAGGATCAACCTGTTCGAAACGAGCAACCCGTCAAAAGACAGGGCCAAAGCAGGCAGAAGGTACAATATGAAGCATGTTAGCAGAGTTAGCCCGAGAGCTAGCAGCTCTGGAAGGAAACACGTTGTTTTGCAGAGAAAGCCTCGTTTAAAAGCGTCCAAAACGCGCTCCGGGCCGGTTCGCCCTCCAAACACGCGAAGCTCGGCTCGGTTCAGAGATCGGCGACGGATCGAAGGCGTCAAAGTGAACTATGGAAACTTTCCATTGAACTTAACATTGGTTGAACACTGTGCAGCCTACCTTCTCAAGTCCTGGGGTTTTGTTGGCATAGCTCACTAGCTAGCTTAGCTCTAAGGATAGAGGAAGAGGAGGTCTGAAAGCCCCGATCACAACAGGAAATCATAAGCTTAATATTATTCATATAAAAAGTTTGGATTTGCTGTAAAACCTCCATCCGCTCATCGATCCCTTCGTGCACTGCACAGTAATTCAAGATCTGCGAGGTCTTTTATTTCTCTCCCAGCTCGAGCTAACAATCACCCACAAAATGGATGCGAACATGATCGTGAAAGCAGCAGCTGTTGAAAAACGGAGGGTTTCGTTTAACCACGTCGGGCGATTTCATTTCTACAACCATGTAGTCTCGTTACACGCTTTTAAAAGTCACACATTGGCGTTTGCAGCCCTGCTGGAAGCGTTTGTGTGAGCCATCGAAACGTCCAAAGCTGCTCGTAATCGTTCATACCTCAAGCCAAAGATGGTGCCTAGAACCTGAACTATTTCTGTACGGGACCGAATCGATCATAGGTGTTCTAAGATGTTCAGAAATCACAAAAGAAAGCAGTCGTCCTAGGCCGGTGCTTTTGCTAGGTCAGCCATTTTCACATGCTCTTTTCTCACCGTGTCACAGGCCTGCATGAGTAACGGCTCGTTTTAGTAACGCATCGGATTTCTTTTTTAAATTAAATACGTTACACGTTCGTTATACCGAACCAGACCAGCTATACTTAACGTAATTACTCGGCCCCGTATAAGGAACTACAAATAAGTGTTTTGTTAGCTTGTATGACACGAGATGATCCTCTACAAACATGCAATAATAGTATTTGGTTCATAAACTTGTTCTAAACTTGGACATATATCTATATATACACACACAACTTCGCACCTTTATTATTCGCAGCGCCTCCGCGACCCAACTGTTTAGCGCTGAACAGAAGCAGCTGTTTATTATAGCTAGCTAGCTGAAGCGTCATTGCCGCTTCAATCACTTTAACCTTATCTCACGTTAGCCAGTGAGCTAAGTGGCTAACCTTAACGAAAGACAGCACGTTTGCCGAAATAGTAATGCAGCAGTACGTCTGGAATCGTGCGCTAACCGCGATGTGAGGACCCTTACAGCTGGTCGGAAGAATCCAGTTCTAGGTGAAGCTCACAGGAACCCGCAGGACGAGGCGCTGCTCCCTCTGAGCTCCCATAGAAAACTGAAGCTTGGCGGTGTCCAGGACCCGCGGGCGCTGATTGGACCACAGCTCGCGTGACGCCACAGAATCGTTCCCACGAAAGCCACGCCTAGAAGAGGATCTGTTTGGCTGGCTACACGCAATGCTCTATCACAGTGCTCTCTCATTGGTCAGTTTCAAGAGGTTACACCCTCGCGATTTCTTTACAGCATGGGTGGGCGGGAATCTGTGGTGGCTCCAGAGACTGCCTAAGGTCCGGAGATTGAGGATCTAATCAGTAAATCAGTGGTGGCTCATCAGAAGCCGTTTCTTTATAGAATGAATAGTTTTGTACGATGCCGTAGATAGCAGGGGATCTTTCTTATGTTTAATAATTTGTTGCATGACTGATTATTGAGGATCTCTGATGGTTCCAGAGAGAACTGCAGATATGTAGTGGTTCCAGACAGGACAGAGAATTTCTGGTGGTTCCAGAGAGGACTGCAGATGTATGGTGGTTCTGGAGAGGACTGAGGATCTCTGGTGGTTACAGAGAGAATTGCAGATCTCTGGTGGTTCCAGACAGGACAGAGGATCTCTGGTGGTTCCAGAGAGGACTGCAGATCTGTGGTGGTTCCAGACAGGACAGAGGATCTCTGGTGGTTCCAGAGAGGACTGCAGATCTCTGGTGGATCTAGAGAGGACTGCAGATCTGTGGTGGTTCCAGACAGGACAGAGGATCTATGGTGGTTCCAGAGAGGACTGCAGATCTCTGGTGGTTCCAGAGAGGACAGAGGATCTCTGGTGGTTCCAGAGAGGACTGCAGATCTCTGGTTCCAGACAGGACAGAGGATCTCTGGTGGTTTTAGAGAGGACTGCAGATCTCTGGTGGTTCCAGACAGGACAGAGGATCTCTATTGGTTCCAGAGAGGACATAGGATCTCTGGTGGTTCCAGAGAGGACTGCAGATCTCTGGTGGTTCCAGACAGGACAGAGGATCACTGGTGGTTCCAGAGAGGACTGCAAATCTCTGGTGGTTCCAGACATGACAGAGGATCTCTGGTGGTTCCAGAGAGGACATAGGCTCTCTGGTGGTACTCGACTGGGGATCTATCCTGAAAGAACTGAAGATCCGGAGTTTGAGGATATAAACTGGCTCCAGAGCGGACTGAAGATCAATGGTGGCTCAAGAGAAGTACAATGTACGCTGATTACGGTAACTCAGGATCTTTCATAGGTTTAATAATTTTGTTTCATGATGTCTGAATATCAGGTTGTAGGCAGGTTGTGTCTCTGGCTGAATATTTCTGGTGGTTCCACAGAGGACAGAAGATCTAGAGTAGTGAAAATCTATGGTGGTTTCAGAGAGGATCGGAGATTTGTGGTGGTTCCAGAGAACACAGAAGATCTACAGAGGTTCCAGAGAGAACTGCAGATCTGTGGTGGATCCAGAGAGGACTGAAGATTCAGAGACAAAGGATCTAAGCTGGCTACAGAGAGAGGTGAAGATCTGTGGTGTCGTTTCTTTATAGAATGAACCATTTTGTACGATGACATAGAAAGCCGGGGATCATTTATCAATTTAACAGTTTTGTTGCATGGCTGATGACTGACATCTGTGGTGGATCTATGGTGATGTCAGACAGGACTAATGACCAGTGTTGACTCCCGAGAGGACTGGTGGCTCCATGGAGGACAGGATTGAATATTGTTGGTGAGACTGGGCATTCTTCACAGAATTAACAATTTTGTGAGATGACTGAGGTTCAGTGGTGACTCCATAGAGTACAGAGCTACCATTGAAGGACAGAGGTTGCTTTACAGGATTAAAAACATTGTAAGATGACATAGATGATCATGTTTTCTTTACAGAATTACCAATGGATGTCAATATCCGATGACCTGTGGTGAGGTCTGTTTTGAGTAAGGAAGTATAGTAGGTCCAGGGAGAACTGGGGATCTGTGGTGGCTTAATAGATAACTGAGGCTTGAAGATTTATGACAGTTCTAGAGAGTACTGTGGACCTATGGTGTATCTACAGAGAATTTATGGTGACTTATAAGAGGAGCATCTGTGGTGGCTCCATAGAGTACAGAGGTTTCAATGCAGTTTTTCTGGCAAGATGACATACAGTAGCTGACCAATGTATGCTGATCTGTGGTGGATTCAGAGAAGCCTGAAGATCTAGGACAGCCTCAGAGAGGAATGATGTATAGTAGCTCCAGATATGACTACAGAGATTCAAGATAGGACTGAAGTGTGGTCCAGGGAAAGCCCCAGAGAGAGGTGGGTATGTTTATTGGCTCCAGAGATGACTGAAGATTTATGGTGACTCCAGAGAGGAGTCACTATATATGGTGGCTGCAGGACCTGCCTGGTATAAAAGGCAAAATTACTCCCTGTGCAAGACTTATTCTTCACGTTTGCTGTATACATCTTTTAGAACACAGGATGCAGGTGTAAACATGCCCTGGAGGGAACCAAAGCCAAGCCTAATAGAGGTGGCAGTGAGTCACGTATGTGCAAGTCACAAGCAACCCTCAAGTCTTGAAATTAAAGTTCCAAATTACTGTGGTAATATTAGATAGGTAGATAGATAGAACTTTATTAATCCCAAGGGAAATTCAATAACTCAGGTAACTGAATAATAATTCAGGTAACTCAAGTCTAGTCCCTGCTATAAGTCAAGCAAGTTTCAATTCAAGTCACACAAAATGATGCTGCCCTAACTACAGTTTTGACATTTAAATTAGTCAAAAGTCACTGGTTATAAAGAGTTGAATTTTGGTCATGTGGAATAAATAGGAAACCCAATGAAAACCTTTGTTTTTTTAACATGTTTAAATAGATACTTGGATATTTGCTCTTAATTTGAACAATTTTCGAGAGATTGAGGTAATATAACTAAATATTTAAAATATTGTTTCTGTCAGGCTTGGGACAAGGACGGACAAGGGAGGCAGACATACTTTAAAGTGTGCTGGGTTTATTTACAAGTGACATGGTGAGACAGTGAATACAAAACAAACTAAGAGCTGGTACACAAACAGGACCAGTACTATACACAGAGCAATCAGATAGGCTAGGTACAAACACAGGGTAAGCAACAGTACAAGAACCTAAACTAACACTAAGCATCAAACAAGCTAAACCAACAGACCAACCACACAGAGACAGACAATGCTAATAAGAACAACCATGAACTAACAAGACAAACGGCTAACAAAGAACAGCTAACAAACAAGACAATACCCCTGCTAAAAGGTAACTATAAACAATAAGCTAACAAGGAGACAAAAACTAATGTAATACAACTCATGTAATACAAAACACAGAGTGAGACATCAAACAACACCAGCAAACAGAGACAAGAATACAATAACTAGAGAAAGAGGAAAACCAGGCAGGGAATTAGGAGGACAAACAGGAGCCAAGGCAAACCAGGGAAATGAAAAAAATCCAGACAAAGTAGTGAACAGGAAGTGGGGTATTTATATAAAAGGACAGCAGGTGGCAACAGCCCCACCTGCTGTTAGAAAAGAAGAAAGACAAGGAGACAGAGGGGGTAGAGCAGAGTGATGCAAACTGGAGACCTTGTATCACCCTGACAGTTTCTCAATATTTTAAGCTGAAGATCCCCATATTTTTAAATATGTTAAAAAAGGAAAAAGGTTTGAATTGGGTTTCCTATTTTTTTCCCACACTACTTTACAACTGCATGATCAACAAAATAAAACCAAGTATATAAAATAAAAAAATAAAAAATAGCATAAAGCATAAATATTACTGACATGACATCAAAACAGGAAAATGTATTTAAATGATTCAAGTATAATTGTTTTGGAATATCAATGAATACTGATATTAACTAGTGTGGATATTCCCAAGCCAAACACGTTCATCAATCTAAGAATGCTGAGATTCTCTTTTCTAACAAACATAACAAACTATTTTTCATTCACGACTCGTAGACCTTTAGGGCCAATTTCAGCAAATAAAACATAATACGAATAGCAATTTACAATGTGTTGCATTTGCAAAATATTACATTTGAAAGCTCTTATCATCGTCACTCAGTTATCATTCTGATAGGTTGCCAGGTTTGCACATGTTGAAATAGAAATCACATCATGTTTTAACATAAAAATTCCCAAAAACCTAAAAAACATCTAACTGTAGATATTTATTTTAAAAATCTAGTAATTTGGAATCATTGTGTCAATTGAGTTAAGTCATGTGACACGATTCCCCAAACTATAATGCACAAGGCTAGCAGGGCTCGCTTTATGAGCAAAAGAGAGTGATCCCCTGAGCAGCCACCTCTCCCTCAGGCACATCCATGCATGTGACCCCGCCAAAAGGGGGGATAGTCAGACTGGTTCAAGTTGATAGAAAGGCAGCAGTAACTCAAATAACTACACGTTACAACTGAAGTATGTAAAAAAGTGTCTCTGATTGCATGACACCTTGATTGCATGAACCTTGAAGCAGATGGGCAGTATGGGAAAGTATGGAAAATGCAATAAAACCCCCCAAAAACGCAGTGTTCCTTACATGTACTTTGTCTTTTATTTCATTCAGACACTATGAACCCAGGATATCTACTTCATTTTATTTGTTAATCCATTCCTATTTGTTAATCCATAAACATCCATTCTTGTGTTTCAGGCCTGCAACACATTCCAGAAAATGTTGGGACAGTTGTTATGGCTAACAATGAGTTAAAAAACAAAATTTATGATGTGATTTCAAACAGGTGATGTCAACAAGTGAAATCATGATCATTAAGTATCATTATATGATGTTTTTTTTTTACATCACTAGCACTAAAGTGCCATTTGTTAGAATGTGTTGCAAGCCTAAAAAAGGTCTTCTTGGGTTCATACTGTTTGCAATGAAATAAAAGTCAAAGGAAATGTAAGGAACGCTGCATTTTTGTGTTCACATTTTCCATACCATCCCAACGTTTTCTGATTTGGGTTTGTAATTCCTCTGTATTTCATTTAGTAAAAAAGAGAATGTGCCCAGGGTTCTGATATGGTATGACTGTTCTTGTTTAATAAAAAAGCCCAGTTAATAAACATCAAAATATAAGCCATAGTCCAGCACATTCAAGTTCAGATAAAAGACACACAGCAAACCAGTAATTACCCATAAAGTATGCTCCGGATAAGTTACACACTCCTTTAAATAATGATGACACATCTATCTAAGGAAATGGCAGTGCAGCAATACTACACACAGTGTGCATAAGAAAGATAACCGTCCTTAACTAATCATCCATCTAAACGTGCTGCATCACCACCAAACCCAATAACCCCAGCATAAACTTTTACAGTTTGCTATGCTGATGTCATGTACACTAGCAGCTTCTGGTATAGAGGTTTATGAAATGCCTATGATGCAGGCACATTTCATACAGTTTATGCAAAAGTTTGGGCACCAGTGTCCAAATAATTTTTTTCTGAATGAAACAAAATGATCATAACCTTCGCATAACACAAGCTTAAATATAACACATACACTAATTGACAAAAAAGGGAAAACTACAATTGAAAAAAGGCTCTAGTACCCTGTTAGGTCACCTCTAGCCTGGATACAAGATGAGATATGGTTGGACATACAGGTTCCATATGGTATCTTGCAGCACGTTTACCCACAGATGTTGCAGCTGGTCGTGTAGATCTGGCACACTCGGAGGACCCTGTCCCATAAATGCTCAATTGGTGATAAATCTGGCTACCAGGCAGGCCAAGGAAGTGTTGCAATCTGGTTGATAATTTACTGGGAAACCCTTACTGTGTGGGCGAGCATTATCCTGCTGAAAAATGCCAAGCTGGAAGCCCTGCCATGAGAGGCAACACATGGTCGCAGGACGTCTTGCACATATCGCTAAGCTGTTAGTGTACGTCATGTCACCACTAGGGGTGATCGACTGTCGTATGCCATGGTTCCCCTGATCATCACACCAGCAGTTGGGGCAGTGTGTCGCTCCACAGCAAAGGCAGGATCACTAGGCCTCCATACTCGAACCCGATCGTCGTCAGATCAAAAACAGAACCTGGATTCATTGCTAAAGACAGTATGGTCCCAGTCCATAGCAGTTCAGGTTCTTTTTCACAACACAACTGCAAACAAAGATGAAGGTGGCTGGCTGTCAATGGCATGACACGTAACGGGCAACATGACAACATGTTTCTTTCTGCTAATTGCCTGGAAATGGCCGGGCAGAGACAGGGGTGTGTAGTGAAGGTGCCACCTGTGTCTGGATGGTGGACAACGAAACTGTGGGAGCTGCTTGTGCTTGCTGGTGGATCAAACGATCCTCTCTACTGGTGGTAGAGCCTGTTCACCTCGTTACTGTGTCCTCATGGAACCACTTCTCCAAACACCTCCTAACAGCTAGGTCAGAACAGCTTAGATGGAGGGCAATTCGTCGAAATGACCATCCTGCTACTCAGTCCAATGATGTGCCCTCTCTCTAAGTCTGACAGTTGGGAAAAATGTCTTTTTGATGGTCCTTTAGAGCCAATTTCAGCATATAAAACATAATACGACTAGCAATTTACAATGTGCTGCATTTGCAAAGTGTTACATTTGAAAGCTCTCATCATTGTTGCTCAGAAATCACATTATGTTTTAACAAAAAAATCCCTAAAACGTCTATCTATCTAACATGCAAATATTTATTTCAAAAAATCAAGTAATTTCGAACCATTGTCTCAGTTAAGTCAAGTGACTCGATTCCCCCAACTCTAATGCACAAGGCTAGCAGGGCTCGCTGTACCAGCAAAAGGGAGTGATCCCCTGAGCAGCCACCTCTCCCTCAGGCACATCCAAGCATTTCACCCTGCCAAAAGGGGGGATGGTCAGACTGGTTCAAGCTGATAGAAAGGCAGCAGTAACTCAAATAACTACACGTTACAACCGAAGTATGTAAAAAAGTATCTCTGAATGCACGACACACTGAACCTTGAAGCAGATGGACTATGGCAGCAGAAGACCACACCGGTGGCCACTCCTGTCAACGTTTCAGGCTGCTGGTAGTGGTGTAGTGGTACGGAGGGGAATTTTTTTGGCACACTTTGAGCCCCCGCAGATGCATGTTTAGCAGTCAATGGTCTCTCACCAAGAGGTACACTACCCAAAAGTAGCCTCCGAGAGCCTTTTTATACTTCAGCAAGGAAAGCACTTTTTCGCCCTCTTGTGGCAAGACAGTGTCTAATCAGACCACACCTGTATTCATTTTACAATACTTAAATTAAAGTATTGAAGTATTTTGTTTTAATAAAACTCAAGTATTAGAAGTACATTCTAAATTCTTAGGCCACTGCATTCTTGTAATATTGCCACAACACTTACAATTCTTAATACCCCTCATAATTGAACTTGAACTGATGTGACCCTATTGTACTGATTCTTAATAGCAGTGAACTGAAAAGTACAATATTTGTCTTTGAAATGTAGTGAAGTTAAGGTCATAAGTTTGCAAAAAATATAATTCTCCGGTAAAGTACAGATACTCAAAAGGCATACTTAAGTGGGCTGGTCAAAACATATAAGCTGATGTTTTTTTTTTAGGGTTGAGAAATAAATAGCCATTAGCTGTTCAGTGTTGGGTGCTGTGTATGAGTAAGTAAGTACTGAGAGAAGTAAATTGAATTAGTTGAACTTTAACAGCGTATAGCACTTCTGCACAAGGACGTCTGCTAGATGTAAAAGTAAAATGACGTGGAAAAACTCCAACTCCCAGCATGCAAGCGTGTCAGTGCGCGTGCGCGATACTCCTTTGGCGCATTCCCCCTGATGTTGACTCGCAGCCGTATATGGGGACTCACAATTTGGTCAAACCGCGGGTGATAAAATGGTAGGTGATTTGGAACTGATCAAACGCTCGTATTTGCAGGAGATGTGAGTGGGGACGGGGGCGCTTGTAGCGCCGCTCACACGGCAGGTTTTGGCTCAGCCTCCCACAGACGTTAGTGCAGAAATGTAGCGCGAGCAGGAAGGTCAGTTGTTGATATTGTAGTCCGCAGTCGCCCTGCTCGTACCATTTCCCTTTTTGGCGTGTGCAGTGCACGAGCGGTCCACCCCATTTAGACTGAGGGTAACAGCGGACAGGTTGCTGGACTGTGCGGGTTTTCGCTTGCGAGTTTGCAAAGGCTGCATTTGTGTGAAAGGGACAGTGCGGTCCTTTAGCAGTCGGTTTGTTACAGGGCAGGGCGATTTAATATCGTTCGAATGTATTGCAAGTGTTTTCCTAATAGCATTACTGTTACTGCAGTCGAGTGCCAGCTATGTCGTTTTGTTCTGTTCGTTTTGTGATTGATATACAACGAAAGTCTGAACAGATTTTCAGAAGATGCATCTGCTGGTTTGTTATGATTAGGTATTGTTAGATATTGTGTACCTTTAAATGTATATAGATGCATGGGAGTAGATGTAAACAGAACTTGGAATGTGGCAGCGTAGCGGTCAAGGTATTGGGGTTCAAATCCCACTTCTGTCAAGCTGTCACTGTTGTTCAAGACTTTTAAACCCGGGACTATGGTGGCCTAGTGGTTAAGGTACTGGATTATGGACCAAGAGGTCCAGGGTTCAAATCCCATCTCTGCCAGGCCACTGTTGGGTCCTTGAGCAAGGCCCTTAACCCACAATTGCTTGGGTTGTAAGAGTGTGTCAGTTGTAAGTCGCTCTGGGTAAGGTCAGCTGCAAAATAACTAAATGTAAATGTCCAGGTATTCTTGATTTATGATGGGGATACGTTCCAACAAACCAATCGTAAGTTGAGTTTATTGTAAACATGCTTAAGTTACAACTGCGCATTAACATAAAGCTTATTTTAGGATAAATTTTGGAATATATCATGTAATTTATTGAATAATGTACTGAAAGTGAAGAACAATAACAATTATTGTCTCAACCATGGCTTTTCCTCACTACATTTCCCAGCGCTCATCACTCCTGCCATGTGACTCCCTACGCACTGCACTCATTTAGCACAGGAGATTATGGTAATGCATATCACTTGCCTGGAGAAAAATGGAAATTGTGCTAAATGTAGATTTATATCATAAGTCGGACCATCGTAAGAACAGGGACTACCTGTAAATGCAAAGCAAATCAGATGCTTTCCTTGCAGGATACTGGGACATTAGTCCATCCTCTGTTGAACTATTGCCATGTATTGCTCTGCAGCTTTTGTAAATAAACTTTATATACAGTACTATGCAAAATTCTTCTACCACAATTAGATTTGTTGTTTTAGAAATGGTACAATGACCATATATAACATATTATTGACGACTGGATCCAAAAATGTCCTATTTGGATTTGTCACTCCATGATACTCTTCTTCACTGAGCTTCATTCCAATCTTTGTGAACTTTAGCATGTCTTAGCCTTTCAACCCTGTTATCCTTCCGGAAAAGTGGTTTCATGGCAGCTACCCTTCTTGGGATTGTGGAAGGGTCAATTTGGCATCCAGATGAAGCTGCCATTGCTTAAGTGTGCAGGGAGGTCACACTAAGTACTTGCCACTGTAGCCTACAGAGGTTATTTTTTCAGCTTTTTATTACTGCATCCAAATTTCCCATGTTTTCTGGTTGTATTCTAATCAAGAGACTGAGAAGTAATTATATATGGTCATTATGGCATTTCTAAAGCCAGGATCTAATTTAATGGTGACCTAAGACTTTTGCACGGTACTGTAGTTCTGACTGTTGTAGTTCTATCCTAGCCTGGAAAAGAAAGTGAGCATATCGCAGCGCTATTGTTCAGCTCATAGTTGATACCTGTTGACGTTGTTGGCTACACGCTCATGATATCGATGTGGTGGTTTTACTTACGGATTTCATAAAGCAGTGGACTGTGGTAGCCTAGCGGTTAAGGTACTGGACTATGGACCAAAAGGTCCAGGGTTCAAATCTCACCTCTGCCAAGCTGCCACTGTTGGGTCCTTGAGCCACAATTGCTTGGTTTGTAAGACTGTATCAATTGCAAGTCGCTCTGGATAAGGGCGTCTTGGGTCACCATTAAATTAGTAAATGTCAATGTCTAGGCCTATGCTGAACACTTTGTTCAGCCAATGAATCCTTCTATTAATCGCAACTCATGAGGTGAGAGATCTTTCTTATATACATTTGGCCTGAGACCACTAAATAAAATACTTTTTTAGGTATTTGTGGAGAAGGATTTGTACTGCAACAGGATAATGACCGAAAACTAGAGATGGGTCCAATATTGACGTCATTCACTCATCGGATATCGGACGGACAGGGCCGATCCACTGACCGATCCATATTCTATTCCACATCTTACTATGAGCACGTGGCAGCTTCAGTCTGCAACTGAGTGAGCAAATAGTATTGTTGGTTTAACTCAAATGTTGTTTATGTGGAGAAAAGAGAGACAGCGTGTTGTAACCTTAAACACAATAGCACCAATAATAATTAAAATTATAAAGTTATCGGGATCAGCAGTTGTGCACTGGAATCGGATTGGAACCGGAAAAATAGCTCAGAGCTTTGCAACAACTATTTGAAGACCAAAGAAGCTCAAGGAGTGCTCAATGTCATTGATTTCCCTCCACAATCAAGAGACCTAAAATCCATTGAACATTTATGGGGGCACTTGAAGACAGAGAAAACCAAGCTTTCAGTAACATCTCTAGATGCTGTTCGGAATATTGTGAAATCTTGCTGGATAACGCGGATCATCAGATATTGTGTGCTGACACTACAGGAAATGTACCCAAAAGATGTACGTGGGATGATCCCCCGACCTCCCTCCCTCAAACACACCCAGTCGTACCTTGTGTAACAAATCCTAGACAGAAGGCACCATCGGGACTCAAACCTGGATCACTGCGATGGTGGACTAGCATGTTTGAGTGAAGTAAAGTAACTGTTGCATTCATGTGTGTTATCGTACACGTTGCTTAAATGCTTAGACCCCCTTTTTATTAGTAAAACTCAGATTTTTCCGCACAATGACAATTGTATATAAGCAAAGATATTTTGGTCATATCGCCCACTCATAATACCTATTTTGCCTGTATGCTCATAATTGTCCGTAAAACCATCGGCACAATTTTAAACAAAAATGCAAAATTGGAGGTTGTTTTTATTTCCCTGTTAGAGAAACATTTGTAAAAATAGTTTCATTTCACAACTTGCCCTGCAGTACGAAAATAACGTGGCTTGTTTGTTATTTTCTGCACTGGACGGCCTGAGCTCACCAGAAGCCTGTCATCTCATATTACCGACCACATGCTAGTTTACCAAGTGTCCTGTCACATTTCAGCTCCTGTCTTCTGCTACAGAGCTAAAGTCTCTGTGCTTGCTTCTCTGCTCTAACTTAGGCATTACTTCTTAGATGTTAGGTTATTAGAACCCCAGTGTCCGTGTTACTGTACTGTAGTGTCTTTGGTGTCTTCCGATCGTCCCCTGCGTCTAAATGTGGGTATTTTTGCCTCTTGCGTGTCTCTGTTTTTACACGCTGTTGAACGTGCTCTTCCGTTTGTCAGTGTGTATGACCGAGAGCCTCTCCTGTCTCTCTGTGCAGCATAAGCTGAAATCTTCCCAGAAGGACAAAGTACGACAGTTCATGTCCTTCACGCAAGCGGGAGAGAAGACGGCCGTGTACTGCCTCACTCAGAATGACTGGAAACTAGAGGTGGCCACTGACAACTACTTCCAGAACCCGGATCTATATTTTAAGGAATCCATGAAAACCTCAGTAGATAGAAAGAAGCTCGAGCAGCTCTACAACAGATATAAAGGTAACTTCACACACCTTTGTCGCACATGTTGACACTAGGGTCGGTTATCGAAACCCGGTTCCATTTGGAAACCAACAACAAGGCACTCGTAAAATATCGATTCCACTTATCGGTTCCAACTAAGACATTTTATAATTAGTTTGCAATTAGTGGAGAAATACGTCTGTATTAAGGCACCACCTATCTGCTGGGATGCAAATGCAATGCAGTGGTACCTCAGTTCTCGAACACCTCGGAATTCGGCAAATTCGGTTCTCTGCGTGTTTTGACTAGAAAAATTTGTTTCGGCTCTTGTCATTTGCTCTGTACTCGTTTAAACTTGTGTGATTTAAGCCATGTGACTTGTTTCAGCAGAAACTTGATTCATGATTCACGATTCAGTATGCAGTGAGTCAGTGATTCAGATTCACAACAGCCATTTCTCAATGAAGATCTTCTCTATTTTCATCGTGTTTTTCTTTATTATGACATCCACAGTACTGTGTTGTTTTAGTGCAAATGAGTCTCCATGGGTCCTAAAAAGGTTAGTTTATAAGAGCCAACCGAAAAGGAAACAGGAACTGAATCCTCCAGGACACAGACTGCAGTTAGCTTAGAACCTTAGTTAGTTCACCAATAGAGTAAGTGTTTTGCTTTTACTTTGCAATCCATTACTCAATGAATTACATGACATTATTTTTATCAACACTTTATTATAAAGTAAGCTTTGTGTTAATGATTTGGCCAATTGTAGGTTAATGTAAGTTTTTTTTAGACATTAACTTACAGTGGGGTAAAGTATTTAGTCAGCCACTGATTGTGCAAGTTCTCCTACTTAGAAAGATGAGAGAGGTCTGTAATTTTCATCATAGATACACCAACTATGAGAGACAAAATGAGAAAAAAAATCCAGGAAATGACCAAGACCAAAGAGCTGTCGAAGATTTTAAGCCAAAACCTCCTTCTATCAGTGAGAGCATTGAAGATGGAGCGTGGCTGGATCTTCCAGAATAACAATGATCCCAAACACACCGCTCGGGCAACGAAGGAGTGGCTCCGTAAAAAGCATTTCAAGGTCCTGGAGTGGCCTAGCCAGCCTCAACCCCATAGAAAATGTGTGGAGGGAGTTGAAAGTCTGTGTTTCCCCAAAACATCACTACTCTAGAGAAGATCTGCATGGAGGAATGGGCCAAAATACCAGCTACAGTGTGTGCCAACCTGGTGAAGACATACAGGAAACATTTGACCTCTGTCATTGCCAACAAAGTTGAACTTTTGTTATTGACCAAATACTTATTTTCCACCATGATTTACAATTAAATTCTTAAAAATCCTACAATGTGATTTCCTGGATTTTTTTTTCTCATTTTGTCTCTCATAGTTGAAGTGTACCTATGATGAAAATTACAGACCTCTCTCATTTTTCTAAGTAGGAGAACTTACACAATCAGTGGCTGACTAAATACTTTTTTGTCCCACTGTACTTATCATTACCTATTATAGGCTCTGCCATTATACAATATAGACGCTCTACCAAACACTCATTAAACTCATCAGTTCATGATACATTTAACTTATGATGGATTTGTTCAACATATCCCCATCATAAATCGGGGAGCACCTGTACAATACATCTCCATTAATGCATATGTCTTATACAGTGTGGATTTTCTGGGGGTCTGGAACAGATTCATTCAATTTACATTACATCGGTACTTGGCGTTTTCAGTTCTCGACAAGAACCAAGGCACCACTATATCTATTATGAGTTTGGTGTTCTTAGGTCACAGCTTTAGTACATTAAACCATGTTAAGCTCTTTACTTATAACAGGTTTGAATGAGAATAAAAGACCTGAATGTAAAATGATTACTTTTGAAGCTGAAGTCGGAACAATAAAGATATTCCTTATGCCTAAACATTTGGCCCATATTTTTCACCATGGAATCAGAGCTTGGAATCGATAAGCAGACTCGGAATCGCTAAAATGTAAACGATACCCAACCCTAACTGACACACTGGTTGAATAGAAGTGAATACTTTGTCTTTACACAATACTAAATCTAAGGTTTGGTCCTCTCTCAGATCCTCAGGATGAGAATAAGATCGGGATTGATGGAATCCAGCAGTTTTGTGATGACCTCAATCTGGACCCAGCTAGCATAAGTGTTCTAGTAGTAGCATGGAAGTTCAGAGCAGCGACGCAATGCGAGTTCAGCAGGAAAGAGTTCCTTGATGGCATGACAGACTTAGGGTGAGCTACACTGTCATTACATGGTCATTTAAGCCTATTTATACACCAGTCAGCCAAAACATTAAAACCACGTGCAGATCGAATAACAAATAACGTTGATCATCCGGTTACAACAGCACGTTAAGCTCTGGGATATATTTTATGGTAAGAGAACAGTTGGTTCTTGTAGTTGATGTGTTTGATGTAGGAGAAATTTAAAGACTTGAGCAAATTTGTATGGCCAAACGACCGGGTCGGAGCATCTCCTGAAGAACAGGGCTTGTAGGGCGGTCCTGGTCAGCAATGCTGAACAGTGGAGTTGTGCGATTTGTATCGTATGCGAAAATATGTATTTTTTTGTGAACCATTGTTTTATTTTGGCAGACAAAGGTGAATACAATAAATACAAAACATTATTGACCCCCATAAAACTTCCATACCACCCCCACCCATCTACGATACTATCTTAATTGTTGTTTTAATTATCTGTGAACTGACATTATCAAGTATGTCAATCGCTTTACAAAAAAACAGTCACAAACCACACTCAACCACCTTGGATCTCGTTGAGTTCGGATATCGACCCATTTTGACTAGAAAAATTTGCTCTCTGTGTTTGCTCGGTACTCTGCACACTTGCTTAAACTTGAGTCGAGTCGCGCGACTCGGTTCAGCTGAAACTTGATTCACCATCCAGTATACAGTGATTCAGGTTCACAAGTTCACAAAAGGAAGATCTATATATTGCATCTTTAGATGTGATATCTCTTTCTATAAACAAACAGTATAGATGATGAGGGTCTCCTTATCCAGACTCGGTCTATCTGAATAATAATGTTGTTGCTGCATCTTCTGGCAGTTGTCAAGATAATACGTGTCAGTGCCAGAATTTATCTACGCTTTCTGACGAGAAGACACTGAAAAGTTGTCCCTACTGTCGGACAGCAGCAGTCCATTGACCCACCACCTTCCAGCCAGGTCTGACTTCATACACGGGCAGGACTGGCAATGTCTGAGGGAGGTATGGCCAGTCAGGTGATCATCTCCCAACACTGTAACAACTGAGGTACTGAACTACTGCCCTGAAAGTCCAGGGTGCAAGTCCCAGCACTGCCAAGCAACCACTATTGAGCCTTAAGCAAGGCTTTTACCCTTTACTGGGATTGTACCATGTAAGATTACAGTGGGGCAGAAAAGTATTTAGTCAGCCACTGATTGTGCAAGTTCTCCGACTTAGAAAGATGAGAGAAGTCTGTAATTTTCATTAGAGGTACACTTCAACTATGAGAGACAAAATGAGAAAAAAAATCCAGCCAATCACATTGTAGGATTTGTAAAGAATTTAATTGTAAATCATGGTGGAAAATAAGTGTTTGGTCACCCACAAACAAGCAAGATTTCTGGCTCTCACAGACCTGTAACTTTTGTAACAATTGTAAGAAAATGGAAGCCATACAAGATCATTGATAATCTCCCTCGATCTGGGGCTCCACGCAAGATCTCATCCCGTGGGGTCAAAATGATCATGAGAATGGTGAGAAAAAATCCCAGAACTACACGGAGGGACCTGATGAATGACCCGCAGAGAGCTGGGACCAAAGTAACAAAGGCTACCATCAGAAACACACTACGCCGAGAGGGACTCTGCAGTGCCAGCCGTGTCCCCCTGCTTAAGCCAGTACATGTCCAGGCCCGTCTGAGGTTTGCCAGAGAGCATATGGATGATCCAGAAGAGGATTGGGAGAATATCATGTGGTCAGCTGAAACCAAAATAGAACTTTTTGGTTAAAAACTCAACTCGTTGTGTTTAGAGAAAGAACAATACTGAGTTGCATCCCAAGAACACCATACCTACTGTGAAGCATGGGGATGGAAATATCATGTTTTGGGGCTGTTTTCTGCAAAGGGGACAGGACGACTGATCCGTGTTAAGGGAAGAATGAACAGGGCCATGTATCGTGAGATTTTAAGCCAAAACCTCCTTCCATCAGTGAGAGCATTGAAGATGGAACGTGGCTGGGTATTCCAACATGACAATGATTCCAAACACACCGCTTGGCCAACGAAGGAGTGGCTCCGTAAAAAGCATTTCATGGTCCTGGAGTGGCCTAGCCAGTCTCCAGACCTCAACCCCATAGAACATTTGTGGAGGGAGTTGAAAGTCCGTGTTGCCCCAAAACATCACTGCTCTAGAGGAGATCTGCATGGAGGAATGGGCCAAAACACCAGCTACAGTGTGTGCCAACCTGGTGAAGACTTACAGGAAACGATTGACCTCTGTCATTGCCAACAAAGGTTATGGTACAAAGTATTGAGTTGAACTTTTGTTATTGACCAAATACTTATTTTCCACCATAATTTACAATGAAATTCTTTAAAAATCCTACAATGTGATTTCCTGGAATTTTTTTTTTTCCATTTTGTCTCTCATAGTTGAAGTGTAGCTATGATGAAAATTACAGACCTCTCACATCTTTCTAAGCAGGAGAAGTTGCACAATCAGTGGCTGACTAAATACTTTTTTGCCCCACCGTACATCAGTTGTTGTTGCTCTGGATAAGGGCATCTACCGTATGACTAAATGTAAACAGAAACCCCTCCCTGATCTGACTTGTACTGGCATCCCTTTCGCTCATGCCCTGCGTTCTCTGTGGTGCCGAAGCCCCTGCCAAAGGTTAAACGTGCAATCTAATTTAAAATTTTGAGAAGTACTTAAGTCTGATGTTGATTTGGGAAGAAATATCACTTGAACACAGAATTTGAGCTTGCTAAGGATGCCTTTGGATGGATTTTGAGATAAACATCCTTCCCTTTGCCTGTAGGTGTGACAGTCCAGAGAAACTCCGCGCTCTGCTTCCTCGATTGGAACAGGAACTAAAAGACAGCGGGAAGTTTAAGGATTTCTACCAGTTTACATTCAATTTTGCGAAAAACCCTGGGCAGAAAGGATTAGGTAATGTTGACACAGAGCAAAGAACGCAACTGCTGTTTATACGTTTGATTAAGATCTGAGTTGCTTTTCTGTTTGCTTCGGATGGTAGATTTAGAGATGGCAGTCGCTTACTGGAACCTGGTTCTGACAGGCCGCTTCAAATTTCTTGACCTTTGGAACAAATTTTTACTGGTAAGTTCTCAGATTCGGAGAAAGCAAGTATATGCACAATGTATCAAATTATATTTACTTAGTGAGTTCATTTAAAAATACAGGTACTCCTCGTTTTATGATGGTCCAACTTTTTCAGATATTTGGACTATATTTTTACGATGGGAATCCAATAATACACACGAATACACATTCAGGAAAACGTACTCTACTAATTTTGTTTTGATTTTTGTCGGGCAAGCGATACGCTGTATGATACTCTCCTGCACTCTAAATGAGGAACTCGGCAGTGCCTAGGGAGGTGAGTGCTGGGAAATGTAGTGAGGAAAAGCACTGGTCGTGGCAATAATGTTTTTTTTTTTTTTTTTTTCTCACTTTCAGTAAAAGATGTGAGATATTTAGCACTTTATTATAAAATATGCTTTGTGTTAATGATTTTGCCCAACTGCAATTTAATGTAAGTGTTTTAAGCATACTTAAGGTATGCTAAGCTATGAAATGCAGTATATATGAAACTCCTTGGTTTACAGTTTGTCAGAACATATTCCCGTCATAAATCGGGGAGTACCTGTAACTGAATATAGGAAAGTGTTCACAGTGAGAAATACATTTTTAGTCAATACATGGTGCATGATTTCTGTGTTTTCTGTGCTTAGCAGTTTATAGAAATCCGCAGAAACCATAAGCCTTTTATACAACTTACTTGAATTGTTTTTTGGGGCGAGTGTTTAGCTCTATTTCTTCTTCTGTTCTACAGGAGCACCATAAACGATCAATTCCCAGAGATACCTGGAACTTGCTTCTGGATTTTGGCAACATGATTGCAGATGACATGTCAAACTATGATGAAGAAGGTGAGTGTGGTTGTCATGTTCTGTTTCAGTCAATGGGATAACCACCAGGTGTTAGTGGGTGCCATGTTTTATTTAAAAAGCAGTGAAGTGTGAACTTCACAAGACGTTTTTGGACTTGTAGCTTTTTAAATAAATGCGAATTTAATATTTATTTAGGAGCACTTAAATGAGGCGAGATTTTGACCTGGGTGCGCATTGGCTCTGCCTCAGTACCTAGTGAAGTTTGTTAGTCCCATGCTTTGCGGAACAAAAATTTGTATTTATGCCTAATCTACAGGAATGAATTAAAAAGACAAATTACATACAACAAATCATGGTTAGTACATTTGTGCTCGTGGATTTTTCAGTGTGTTCCTGTTCATACCAAATCAGGAGCACCAGTGCTCGTTACCATATAACCCTGGGCTGGCTTAAACATGGCCGATTGTGTGTCTGTGTCACACCTAAATTGGCTGGCAGGTACTGTCGAGACTCGAACTAGCCTATTAGAGTCAAGTCAGCTTTGTTTCTATAATGCTTTTTGCAATGGACCATTTTCTCAAAGCAGATTTACAATTTGATATTCATTTGATATCTAAATTATAAGGCCAGTCCCAATTTTAGCAAGGCTAGGGTGACAGTGGAAAGGAAAAACTCCCAAAACATTATAAGGAAGAAACTTTGGGAGGACCAAGACTCAGAAATTGACCCATCCTCCTTGGGCGGCGAGATGTTGTTATATGTAAGAATTAAAGTAAGTTATCTAAATAAGTTTATAGTAATAGTTTAAATAAACAGGAACTATAACAGGGAGAACATATTTAAAAATACAATAATTACAATAAAATAACTTTTTTATGAAGAGTATACTAAAATAGAGCTATAAGCTATAGCGTATAAGCCAAATAATAGCATAACGTAAAAATATGCATATCGGCATTCAGTCCGATACACTTGAGTCCTCAACAAGTCCCTGTGACTTGGCATCTTCATTAGAGTGTTAGTTTCCGTAGCAATTCATTAGTCATTACACAGAACTGTACAGTACTGTGCAAAAGTCTTTGGCCACCATTAGATTTTTTGCTTTAGAAATGTTACAATGGCCATATATAATACAAAAAATTTGATTCATGACTCCATAATCCTCTTTTCCACTGATCTTCCTTCCAATCGTTGTGAGCTTTAGCCTATCTTCACCTTTCCATCCTGTTCCCCTTCTGAAAAAGTGGTTTCTTTGCTGCTATCCTTCCAAAAAGACCCTTCCTGATCAAGCTTCTTCAGATTGTATCAGGGTCAGCGTGGCATCCTAATGTAGCTGCCAGATGCTGCTACTTCTCACGTGTAAGGGGAGGTCACAAAATATTAGCCACTACAGCCTGTAGAAGCTGTTTTTTCTCATTATTTTAACAATGCATGGGTCCAGATTATGTTCTGGTTGTATTCTAATAAGGAGACTGATTATATATTGGTCATTACATTACATTTACAGCATTTAGCAGACGCCCTTATCCAGAGCGACTTACAATTGGTACAATCTTACAATCCAAGCACTTGTGGGTTAAGGGTTTTGCTCAAGGACCCAACAGTGGCAGCTTGGCAGAGGTGGGATTTGAACCCTGGACCTTCTGGTCCAGAGTCCAGTACCTTACCCACTAGGCTACCACAGTCCCACAGTAACTGCTAAAAATGGTACAGCTAATCTAATGCTGGCTCAAGACTTTTGCACAGAACTGTAGGTTGTCATAAATCTGACCATGTGAATCTTGCTTTATTGTAGGAGCATGGCCAGTACTCATAGACGACTTTGTGGAATTTGCTCGACCAATCGTGACTGGATCAAAGCGCAAAAGTGTATAGATCCGGCTGTGCTGCTTGACAGCGTGGGTCACCGCTGCCTCACTGACTTCGGCTTTTTTTAAAGACTTAAATGGAATAAAACGCGAAAGGAAAAGAGGAGAAACACTTGAAACCGGCCGGCGTGATGAAGGGGGAAAATGGAGTAGCCCCAAGCAGTACAAAAGAGAAGGAGAACAGATGAAAGTGGGATACTCAAGATTTCTTTTAGAGCTGTCACATGCACACTGTCAGCGGCTGCTGCTGACAAACTAATGCTGACCCGAATCCATGAGGAAGCCTGGGGAGCTCCACAAATCTGGTACATCGTCATTATCGGAGACAGTATCTCTCTCTCACACACACACACACACACCCCTGCCCTGTTCACACACCAAACCGATCAACGCTAAGAGAGTACACACATGGTTCATGAGTGCTTTTTTTCCTGCGTGTACCTCCTGTAGGACTTAACACTTTTAAAGCTGGAGCTTCCCCAGGATAGAGCAACACGCAGCTCGCACCACCAGCACGCCTGTTGCTGTTGTAATAATACTGTAGCGGTATGTACAGAAATAAGTATTATAAATAAACAATATTTTATAAAATATGAGAAAAGGCATTTATAAACATGCGGACGGAGGTTCGTGCAAATGAACAATTGACCCTTCGATGCCTCAATATCATGTCTGGTTTCATTTTCAGCCACATATACCACACTAACATCTGCTCTCTTGCAGAATAAGGTGTGACAGCAATGCCATTCAGTGTTTCTCAGTATTGTTTACTTGCCAGGATCATGTTTCAAATAAATTATTGAACCGAAATAAATTTGAATTGCCTTTTTTCACACTGTTTCATGATTTTTATTCGTCACAACATTGTCTAATGCGCTAGCTGGGGTGGCATGAGGCGCCACTTTGTTAGCACAGTCGCCTCACAACTCTGCAGATCCCCGCAGGGGTGTAGCATCAAAGTTCAAACCCTCTCTTGCCACCCACAACCCCACTCAAACACAGAAAAAACACACACATGATGGTTTCACTATCTATGTCAGGCCTCTCCATGGGCGAAAAGATTAATGTAAACTAATACTGTGCCCCATCCTTCACCTTAATCCCAGTAACCAAAAGGAAAACCAGTTACCAGTTTACTGATTAGCTGCTGGGCTGCGGCTAACTTCACTGGGTTATGACAGCAGAAACACTCAAAAAATGATTGCTGAAATTCTGTACTGATGGCCGCTGATGTAGCTTAACAGGATATTACTACAGCATATTTACTGTTTTGGGACACTTTAAGCTCACCTGCTTTCTGAAAGAAATGGGTCAGAAATGCCCTCTTGTCTCTCTCTCTCTCTCCGCTCCTTGCATTTTTTAAATCCTGATTTAAGGTTCATTTTAGCCTGGTCTTTAGCGCTAAGTCAACCACATTAAACAATAGATCAATGCACAGGAGGGTCATTAACGAAGGAGGGTAAATTAAAGAACACAATAAGCTTATAAACAGAACTTATAAAGACTATAAATGTATAAATAAAGGTGGCGTCTGGTATTATTTCTTTCCCTAATAACAGAAATTATGAAAATAAATACAAACCAAAATAAATTTATTTCCGAAGGCTTGTTGGAGGGCCCCCCAACCAAGGTGGGCACCGGGTAGGCAGGTCCACCATTACCCCCTGTCCAATGATCCTGGATCCCTGGTTCGATCCTGACCTCAGACTTTGCCTGTTCGGAGTTTACATGTCCTCTCTGTGTCTGTATGGATTTTCTTCGGTTTCCTCCCATATTCCAAGACATGCGTTAGGTTAATTGGTGGCTCTAAATTGGTCCAGTATGACAGTGTCTGGTTGGTAGAGATGTAACCTTGCTCCTGTTGTGACTAGCCTCTGATGCTGAAGCATCGTTAAATAAATAGATAAACGAATACACTAGCCCACCACCGCTATGACCAGGGTTCTCTTCTCAGCAGTATCTTCTGGCTGGGTCGGTTGCCACATGCAGGCACGATGGACTGACTGTGGCAGGGGAAACTGGTTGGGGGATCATCCATAGGTGGTGCAAGCATGGCCTGTAATAGCCTGGTGTCCCTTAAATAATGATAATAAAATGTGAATAAACTGGATAATCCTTTAGGAAGGTAAAGCCATTCAGCATGTTGGACTCCACATCAGAATCAGAATCACGTCTTTGCCAAGTACAAGAAGTACAAGGAATTTCTCTTGGTGCAGGTGCCAGCAAAGAGTTAAATCAAATCTAAACATTGAAATTAAATCTACGTATATAAAAAGATATGCTGAATATTACAAATACGGCATGAAATGGAATCATAGACAGTATGTTTATAGTGCAGATCAGGTCACGTACACAGTATATGTAGCTAGCATCAAATATAAATGTAGTGTTAGCATATATTAAATTAAGTATGTAAATGTACTCGAAAGGTTAAAGCGCATGTGTGCACCGACTATCGTTCTTAGACTTGTGTAGCTTGTGGAACGTGTGGACAAAATCACAGTTATGTACAGTATTGTGCAAAAGTCTTTGGCCACCATTAGATTTGTCGTGTTAGCAATGGTAAAATGACCATATGTAACATACTGTTGACGACTGGACCCAAAAATTTCAAACTTGGATTTGTCACTCCATAATACCCTTTTCCACTAATCGTCATTCCAGTCTTTGTGAACTTTAGCATACCTAAGCCTTTTCACTCTGTTCCCAGACATCCCACCCTGCAAAAACTCATTTCAGGGAGGTTCACAACCCCGCCTCAGGCTCAAAAAATGGATTTCTGGGATATCGTCTATAATTTGCAGGCATCAAGGAGCCCCTATTAAAATGCAGGAGGCTCCCGTACAGCCTATGATAAGTGGGACGTCTGTGTTCGCCTTTCGAAAAAAAAAAAGTGATTTATTGGCTGCTGTCCTTCCAAAAAGACCATTCCTGATCAAGCTTCTTAATGTAAAAGAGTCAACTTGGCATCCCGATGAAGCTGCAAGATGCTGTTGTTGCTCAAGTGCAAGGGAACGTCACACTTGTCACTGTAGCCTATAGCAGCTGTTTTCTCTGATTTTTTCAGTTTTTTAATATTACATGCAAATTTCCTGTACGTTCTGGTTGTATTCTAGTAAAGAGTCTGAGAAATAATTTTATATGGTCATATTTTTGCTACCTGTATTTCTAATCCACTAGTGTCCTAAGACTGTCATGCAGCACTGTATAACTTGCTTATTCTAAAACCATGGTTATAGAAGGCGTATTTCACCGATCAGCATATAATTATGTTTCTCATTAAGCTGTATTTTGTAATGAGAAGTATTCCATGGAAGTAGGGCGGGTAATTATACAGCCCAGAATGCCTGATGCTCTAATAGTATACATTGAGTCACTGTCGTCTGTAACAGCGGGAATGTAGCGCCATCTGCTGGTGTTTTTAGAACATTACTCCAGTGTCACCAATTCAGAAATGACTTCGGTGCCTGGGACCTTATTAAACATTGTGATACAGACATCACTTTAATAAGGCCACAGAGATAACCTATGTAATTTCTGATATGGTGAAAGGTCACTATACCTACACTAGACCTATATCAAGGCCAGCTTTTAATACTATATGCTGACTTATTGAACGTGTGCATAATTTTCCCAGATTCAGAAGAGCTTTACACAAAATGTGAACCTGTTCTTTCAAGGGAATAAATTTTGATTCACTACACGCATATAAAAGCATACAGAAAGAATTTATTTAGTAAATAGTCTCATGTCTAATAAAGTGCTTGATAATGTTCCTCCTGTGTTCATGGTGTTTAAAACAATGATATGGTGGAAATTATGATTTACATTTATCAATTAATAAAAACAAATGTATTTTATTGTAGCCTATATTGTAAATGCCTACACGGAACACACTTTATTAGAGACACCCATCTAGTCGTGTGCTGGATCTCCTTAGCATTCATTCATAAAGCACTCATTGATTTATGGATTCATCTGACCAGGGCTACAGCCATCCACCCCAATGTTATTTAGCCCCCTCAAAAAATAAACATCAATTATTGGTTTGTATCGGCAATCAGTTTCTTATTTATCCATTCTGTCTTTTCAACCTTGCTATCAACTCGCTATATCCGCAATGCAATTAAATTTGACGCACTAAGACCTGGGGGAGGCGCTGCTGCCCCATAACGTCCCTGAAACGGTGCTTTTTCACCATTTTACTATATAAGTAAAAAGATCTAATACAGCCAATCCATCTAAGATCTCATTCTAGGGTTGTTATAATATTATGATTGTTCAACCTGTTTCTGTTGTTACTTGTAATATTTCAGTTAAATAGATCTAGAAATAGTTTTCTCATAATGAAAGTTATTTGATGCCTATTTATTGGATTTAAGAAAAGTTTCAGTATGCTAGATTTAAAAAGCTGTTGTTGCTGGTACTGACACTTTTGTAGAGGTTTTATCAATAGCCCCTTTGTCCTCTGGCTGGTAATGGACTTTGATTTGTTAACAGTTCCTTGTGTTAGAAAAAATAAAAATTAAATACACGAACTTAAATACACAAACAAAAAGCAACTGGTGGCTCAGCAGTAAGAGTCAGGTGCTAGAAACAGTTATTGCGCTTGGTTTCAAACCCCAGGTTTTGCTTGTAATTCATTAGTTTCTTAGGATAAAACATCTGGTTTAATGTAAAAGGTATTTATGTCTCCTTTCTACTTGCCATAAGAAATTTTAGAACGTACATCTGAGACAAAGTTGATATGTAAATGAAACATGAAGGAGTCTCAACATTAAGTCTCCTGAGTTATGAAAGAGCAAACATTGAGCACCAATATTTATCAATAGTATTAAGTAATCATATTGAATGTATGAGTAATGGCGAGTAATGTTTCGAAAGAGTAAGTGTCACAAGACGACCACCATAGTACACTCGTTGCACTAATATTCCAGCTACACATCCAGTGATGTTGCAAGATGTGATGTAACCACCTGAGAAGATACAGGACTGTGGCATCAGACAGGTTTGCTCATTCATTATACTGTATATGCCAGCTAGTGTTGGTTTAAGGTCCTTCGTCACAAACCTGTAGGACTATCAAATCAAAGTCTAAATTCAAACATTTCATGCAATGTGAAATCAGTTGAACTCTGTACCAGAAATCTGTGGTGGTAGTATTGCACAATCACTTAACAATGCTTCAACCAATTTCCTAACACTCAGGGTGGGGAAAGTCCTGACGACACCAAAGCATTTGAAAAGTGCTCTGTGTTGCTTCTTCATTATTTAGTGTATGGAGTGTTGGAGAAATTACAGACAAGAAGACTGTAGTATGTAAGCAATGTGAGAAAGAATGTGTTTATCATTTACACTCACTGAAAAAATAAAGCACCCAGATAGAAATGTTGGATTGCTACAAAACTCAGCATGCAGTTTAGTCACCGGCAGATATGTAATGATTACAGGTGTGGTCTGATTAGATACTGGGTCTTGCCACAAGAGGGCATAAAAGTACTTTCCTTGCTGTCTATAAAAAGGCTCTCAGAGGCTTTTGGGTAGTGTACCTCTTGGTGAGAGATCGCCAACTGCTAGACATGTCTCTATGACGCACTCAGTTGACAGACTTTGAGGTGGGGTGCATAATTGGACCGAGAGAAGCAGGATGGTCGTTTCGACAAATTAACTACCATCTAGGCTCTGATCTAGCTGTTAGGTGGCTTTCTGAGCAGTGGTTTGGTGAGGGCACTCACACACGATGAACAGGCTCTGGATGGCCCAGACAGACCACCAGTAGAGTGGATCATTTGCTCCACTGACAAGCAAGAGCATCTCCCACAGTTTTGTTGTCCACCATTCAGACACAGGTGGCACCTTCACTATACACCCCTGTCTCTACCCAGACTTTTTCCAGGCGGTTAGCAGAAGGAAATTTGTTGTCACAGCGCCCATTACGTGTCCTACCATTGACAGCCAGCCACCTTCATCTTCGTTTGCAATGGCGTTGTGAACAAGACACCAGAACTGCTATGGACTGGAACCGCATTGTCTTTAGCAATGAATCCAGGTTCTTTTTGGGATCTGACAACGGCCAGGTTCAAGTATGGAGGAATCATAGTGAGCACTTCAATCCTGCCTTTGTTATAGTGCATCACACTGCCACTGCTGGTGTGATGGTCTGGGGAGCCATCGCATACCACAGTCAGTCACCCCTAGTAGTGATACGTGGGACACTAAGAGCTCAGCGATATGTGCAGGACATCCTGTGGCCACACTAGTTGCCTCTCAAGGCAGGGCTTCCAACTGGCATTTTTCATCAGGACAATGCTCACCCAAGCACAGCAAGGGTTTCCCAGGAAAGTCTCTGCCACACTGCAACACTTCCTAGGCCTGTCTGTGTGGAGTCTGGAGGATCTACAGGCCCAGCTGTGGGCAAATGTGTCATAGAGGCATGACTAGCAGTCAATGATCTCTCACCAAGAGGTACAATACCCAAAAGTAGCCCCTGAAAACCTTTTTATAGAGCAGTGGGGGAAAAGCTTTTACACCCTCTTGTGGCAAGACCAATTATCTAGTCACACCATACCTGTAAAATCTCTACATTGGCTTACAGTAAGCTACAGAATAGAATTGAATGTGCTGCTACTGGTTTATAAATCACTGAATGGGCTCAGCCCAGAATACATTTCGGATATGTTTAGTGAATATAAACCCAGTAGATCTTTTAGATTCATGCACTCAGGGCAGCTAGTTGAGCCCAGAGTCCAAACTAAACATGGTGAAGCAGCATTTAGTTGTTGGGCTGCATATAACTGGAACAGACTGCCAGGACATATTAGATATTCCTCGAATGTAGAAATGTTTAAATCTAGGGTTAAAATGTTTTCTTTTTACTTGTGCCTACAGCTGAGCGTTATTTTTTTATACTGAGCTTTATATTTATGTTCTTTTAATTCTAACTGAATGTTTGCAAGAAGTTTTTCTGAGGTTCTAGATCTCGGGTATGTTTTACTGTTGTTAGTGTTTTCTTTATGTAAAGCACATTGAATTGCCACTGTGTATGAGAGATGCTATACAAATAAACTTGCCTTGCCTTGCCTGTAATCATTTCTATATCTGCCTGCGACGTAACTGCATGCCGAGTTTTGAGTTTGAGTCCTTTCAGTGGCGTAAGCAGGGGTCAGGCTTCAAGCAGCAATAGCTCCCAGTGTTGCATCAGCAAACCCTCCCCAGCCCAGGGCCTTAATCAGGGTACATGCTCGTCTGCACTCTGAGAATTCAGGGATAAGTTCTGCAGCAACCCTGGCCTGACCTCAAAGTGGGGTTAAAATGTTGATAAATAAATAAATAAATAAATAAATATCTGTGATAGCTGTTCTGATGGATCTACAGCAAAACAGCCCTTCCTAACCTCTTTCTGTACATTGCTTATGTGGTTCCCATTTTTTGTAGCCTTCGCCAGATGTTCCTCCACACAATCCTGTCTCTGAGCTCTACGGGCAGTTCCTTCCTCATCATGGCTTACTTTTAGCTCTGATATGCATTGATAGCTGTGAGACCTTATGTAGACAGGTGTGTGTATTTCCAAGTCATGTCCAATCAACTGAATTTACCACAGGTGGACTCCAATCAAGGTGTAGAAATATCTCAAAGATAATCAATAGAAATGAGAGGCCCCGGAGCTAAATTCCAAGTGTCACAGCAAAGGGTTTGAATACTTATGTCCATGCAGAATTTATTTTTTTCCTTTTTAAAACATTTGCCAAAAACTTTGTCATTATGTTTTTTTTTGTATGGATTTTTTTTATTTTAGCGCAAGGTCTAGGGTCAAGCTAAAGGGTTTGAAGATGTTCAATTCCTAGTCCAGACCCCATCTGTGTGAAATTTGCATGTTCTCTGCATCTGTATTCTGCAGGTACTTCAATTTCCTCCAACATTTTGAAAACAGGTATTAGGTCAGTTGGCATCTATAGTGTCCCAGTGTGGATGTATGCATGTATGTGTAAGTGCCCTTAGTGTGTCACTGTGTAAGTGTATGTGCCCTACGATGGATTGGCGCCCTGTGCCGGCTTTCTCACGACCCAGACCATGATTAAGTGTATCAGAAAACAAAATATGGAATAGGTCTGAATTGGAGATAATGGTAAAAGATGAAAAATATTGATTTAGAGGGACTGTGGTGGCCCAGTGGTTAAAGCACTTTACTATGGACCAAAAGGTCCAGGGTTCAAATCCCACCTCTGCCAAGCTGCCACTGTTGGGTCCTTGAGCAAGGCCCTTAACCCACAATTGCTTGGATTTTAAGATTGTTTCAAATGTAAGTCGCTCTGGATAAATGCTGTAAATGTAAATGTAAGTTCTTCAGATGTCTTGATGCATGCTCAATAATCCATGTAAGAAAATCCCAGAAGTTGAATCTGTTCATCTGGACATAAGGACATGGATTGGGGAAGTTTTCCAACTAGCTGAGACTGAAGAAGTCACTTAGATGAGTGATGAAACGTTTCTTCGACAAAACCTTATGTCCAAATGAAGATTCAACTTCTGGGAAGTTCTTCAGATGTTCCATCTCAGATTATGGGCCTTCACTGCTTTTGTGGACTTAACAATAAATCTTTATTTCTGTCTGCTACTCTAGAAGTGGAAATTGATTTATTTCTAGGATTCTTGAACAGAATATACAACGACCTGAGTTGAATTGAACGATGGAGTATGAGCTAGGGTCTTGCTAAGGTGTGCGTGTTTCTGGGGATTATGTCGGTGTTGCACACGGTTGATGGTAACCGCGGGACTGATTTCAGGCTCCAGTTTAAGGAGTTTAGCATAGCATAGCATAGCTTAGCTTAGCGTGAGCAGTTTTCGTTGTCGCGCTCTTAAAGTATTAAAATGTCACTTTGTTTTATTTGAGAAATCCGACAATAAACATGAATTTAGACAGACTTCGGAAGCGCGTGCGGCACTACATAGATCAAGTAAGTATAAATTGATAGCATCAGTCTGGTGCTGTAGCATTTAGCTAGCTACAGGGCTAACGACTGTGAATTGTGTAGTTGTTTACGGGTTTGGCAAAGCTTCCAGGTTTTAACATGTATCTGTGAGATATTATAGCCAGCGAACAAATACAGCTAAAGTTGTTTTTAAGCACCGCGTCAATAAATATCCTTTTTAAGTTCAAATGGATGTGCTTATGCAGATGGACAGCTCGTTTCCTGCAAGATTAAGTGTCCAATTTAAGTAAGTCCTTGAGCTGGAATAAATGTATATGGATATGTCAGGGTAGCGGCTCTGCTTACAAAGTATGGAATGTTAAGTACTAAAATAAGGTTTAACAAAAATGTAAGACAGTTGTGTATACAATGCCTACAGCAAATCATCATATTTCTTTGAAAGTAACTTTCTAGTCTTGTGCAAACTTTAAAATTAATAAAAAAAAGAAAAACTAGAACAGGAAACTTGGGAAAAGTGTTCAGCCACCTGGTTCAATACTTGTAGAGCCACCATGTCTTAATTACAGCCATCAGTTTGAATTTGTCTCTAGCAGCTTTGCAGATTTACATTAAGGAACATGTACCCATTATACCTCGGAGAACTGACCAGGCGTGGTCACTTTATATAAAGAGCAGCAATGGACTTCTCTCCAAGTCCATCCACAGATTCTATTTTAGGGCTCTGACTTGGCCACTCAAGGACAATCACCTTTCTATCCTTAAGTCAAGCCATTGTTTTTTGGTGGTGTGTTTAGTGTAGGACTGTGGTAGCCTAGAGGTTAAGGTACTGGACTATGGACCAGAAGGTCCAGGGTTCCAATCCCATCTCTGCCAAGCTGGCACTGTTGGGTGTTTGAGCAAGGCCCTTAACTCACAATTGCTTGGATTGTAAGCTTGTATCAATTGTAAGTCGCTCTGGATAAGTGCGTCTGCTAAATGCTGTAAATGTAGTGTTGTTGTTCTGCTGCTAGAAGGTGAACCAGCAGAGGGTTCCTATCATTCCTGACTCAAGGACAATCACCTTTCTACCCTTAAGTCAAGCCATTGTTTGACCAAATAATAATAAAAAATAATTTATTTAATATTTAATATTTATTTAATATTTAATAATTTATTAAAAACAATAAAAAATAATTTTTGAGTGAGAAAGTGAGATAAGTGTTTGATTTATTTTATTTTTTAAGGTCATTTTTTAAGGTCAGGTTCCATACACAAGTCAGCTGCTTTCAAAATAAAAATAAAATTCTAAAAATACTTGATTTAAATATGAGCCATATAGTTAATTCAAAATAAACATAATTGGGGGATGCACAATCTTTCGTTGGATTGGTTTATCATAGTCATATCACCCAGCCCTAATTTAGTTTTATGCTTAATTGTTTGTTTTGATTATTACTAATGTGTAATTGAATTTCTGTATAGCAATAAAGCGCTGATTCACCATTAATATGTAGCTGAGTCAAAAACTGTTCGTCATCTTCGTCTTACCTCTGCCGAGCGACACAGTGGCCCGGTGGGTAGCATTGCCGTCTCACAGCAAAGAAGGTCCTGGGTTCGATCCCAGGGTGGAGCGGTCTGGGTCCTTTCTGTGTGGAGTCTGAATGTCCTCCTTGTGTCTGTGTGGGTTTACTCTGGGTACTCCGGTTTCCTCCCACAGCCCAAAGACACGCTTAATTGGCCTGACCTAACTATATATGACTGATCTTGATGTAACCTTGTGTACTGATGTAACCTTCTGTGTGTCACTGAAATGGCCATTGATGAAATAATAAACCACACTTACCTCTTGTGGCTCCTTCAGCAAGGATCTTAACCCATGATTACATAGATTGTAAGATTGTATCAGTTGTAAGTTGCTCTGGATAAAAGCATCTGCTAAATGAATAGATGTGAACATTTCCATATGTATATATTCTTTGGATCATGTATGTTCTTCCAATTCATGTCTGTTAGTTTTCTTTAGCTGAGTGTACTGCAGGTGAATTCCTTTATACACATCCCAGTAGAAACATCAGATTAAAATCTTTTTATCTAAATTCTTTTTTCCAGCAACAGTATCAAAGTGCTCTGTTCTGGGCCGACAAAGTAGCATCTTTATCGCATGGTGAGTGTATTGCATTTCTAACTATGTATTGACAGGCTTGTTCAGTTTGGTTTGGTTTGTTCTTTCTCAAAAGTGCTTTGTAGAAACGCTTGAAATCAACACTGAAACACCTGGAATGTGTGCTGGTTTCATTCTTACATTTATCATCTACGCCGCCCAAGGAGGTCGGGTCCCTTTTTGAGTCTTGGTCCTCCCAAGGTTTCTGCCTCATAACGCTTAGAGAGTTTTTCCTTTCCACTGTCGCCCTAGGCTTACTCAATTTGGGATTGGCTGTAGATATTAGAAGATCATCTAAAATTGTACAGTTGCTTTGAGTCAATGCTCCATTGTAAAAAGGGCTATATAAATCTGACTTGACTTGCTGGTTAGCAGAATCTGAGAATAAAACATAGCCTTAGTAGGATCAAACTATAAGATTCCGCCACTGGTCTTTTATGGATGTAGTCAGCTGCTTCTGTGTTTGTAGCCATTACTGTCAAGCTGAAAAATGGGAGTGATTGCTGTAAAAAACAGCATGTATTATTATAAATCGCTTGGATTGTAAGATTGTGTCAGTTGTAAGTCGCTCTGGATAAGGGTGTCTGCTAAAATTACATAAATGTCATGCACATCTTTAAAAAGAACAGGTTTAAAAAGATTAAAAGTTTGTTTATTTATGAGACAAACTGCTGAAGGAACTGAATTGTGTGGACTGTGGTGGTGCAGAAGGTAAAGTACTGATCAGAAAGCCAAGGTTCAAGTTCCAGTGCTGTTCGGCCCTTGAGCAAAACTGCTTGAATTGTATCAGTTGTAAGGCTTTCTGGATAAGAGCATCTGCCAAGTGTAAGTGAGAGGGTAGAGATTCGGTTTTGTAAATTCATTAAAAGACTGAAATGTTGCAGTTCCATAAGTATTTGTAACCTTCCCATAGTGCTTGGTTAACACGCCTATGGCAGCAATGAAAGTCTTTTTGGAAATGATCGTGCAGGCTTGGCACAATTTAATTTGGAAGATTCTTTCATTCTTCTTGGCAAACTCCTTCCAGCTCAGCCGTGAGTGGATGTGGACCCTTGGTACTCTTGGTCAGTTTCAGTTCACTTCACTGCTACTCTGTTGGGTTTAGGTCTGCCCCAGGACTTTTGCATAGTCAATATGTAAATATTGACTATGCAAAAGGAAGTGTTGGTGCCTGGATCTACTGTGGGAAGAAGACAGCTAATGGAGGGAGTGCGATGCTCTGGGGAAATGTTCTGCTGGAAATCCCCGAGTCCAGGCCTTCATGTAGACATTAATCTGACACCTAACATCTACCTAAAAAATAATTACGGACCAGCTGGCTTTAACGTTTTGTCTGTTCAGAATAAATTGACAGATTTTGCATTTATGTCCAATCAATTCAGTTGGTCACAGGTGGCATGAGTGTTATAACAAATATTGAATACTGATGTGTTATTGAAGTCTTTTAGTTTTAGCAGATTTACACAACATTTAAAAATCCTGCTTTTGCACTGTCATTGTGGAGTGTTTTGCGCAGATTGAGAAGAGAGAATATAATTAATGACCTTTGTTGAATCCGAGTTCAGTGGAATATAACATAGAAAACCTGAAATGGTCGGAAAACTTTTTGTATTCACACTAAATTCTAGGGTTTTTCCTTTTGTAGATGGCTCGTGCGGCTTTGAGGAGATCATTTTCACAGTAGTTGGCACTAGTCTTGGTTTCTGCGATATGCAAGTGCACTTGCTGTGTTAAAAAAGTGATCTGAAATTCTCTCAGATGTAATGAAAATGAAGGTGTTGGTTAAAACGTAATCTGGTAGATGATGAAACAGTTTATGAACCTGACCCTCTGTTTTGGATTAGTCCATGGAATATCTGGTCACCCTGTTTAAATGTAATTATAATTTCTAGACTAAGATTAGTTCATCATGAGAGAACACGGAGTCATAAAATCTTGTGTTTATGTTCAACAGAGGATCCTCAGGACATTTATTGGTTAGCACAGTGCCTTTATCTCACTTCACAGTACCATAGAGCCTCTCACGCTCTCAGGTCTCGCAAACTTGACAAGGTGAGAACTGTTTCTGGGCTTTTGTCTGTTAAACCATTTCGTTAAGCTATAGGGATGCACCGAAATAAATTTTTGGAAGAAACCAAACGTAATGAAACATTTGGCCAAGACAGGTTTGATAGTGTCATCAAAAATGTCATTGAGTGTGATTACATGCACTTAGTAATCTGATTATAGTCGGCTTTCTGCAGTTATCTGGTTATTCCAGTGGTCATGTATACAGCATACTCCAAGATAGGAATCAGAATAAGAAATCCGGTAAAGATTTGACCTCATTTATCAGAATACTAATAGCATGAATGCCAGTGACCCGATTTCCTAACCGGACATGGTTGCCAGGTCCGCTTATTCAAAATGGCTTTGTTTGGCCACTTTTTTCCATTGTCTGTGACAGGGTTTTTGTAATCATGGGATCTGGCAACCCAGGAATTAAGTAGTAACGGTGTTAAAGGCAGCGAAACGGCTATCAGGCACTTAGTGGAGACTGAAACGCAGTATATACTTGAGAAAATGAATAATTTGATTATGTAATATAAAATTTTGAAGTTTATGTCACATATTTCTGTGAGATTATTGGCTGGTTGCAAGTAGAAATCAGATTACTGTCTGAATCATGCAAAGCTGGAGGTTTCCCAGTATCTGATTCATGACATGTACTCCAGTACAAAATCGGATTTTCTGCAGTTATCAGATTATTAAGTGCATGTCCATGCAGTCACTCTTCGGTATAAATTATTCGTTGTTCTCACTTGTTCGGCCGTACACTGAAAGTAGTTGGTTTTGTCCAAATAATTTCGGTTGCCACATATTCGGTGCGTCTCTATTAAGCCATCCCTTTGCGTTATGCAGAGTTGATAGCTAACGCACGCTTTAAATCATATTGCATTGATGCTGCTGTTTGTCAGTTGTTTTCGTAATGGATAGAGGAACCTATTTTTAGCTAAGGCAATAGACGTCTGATAGCATCTGAGATCTGTGGTTTGTCTTTGCTTTTCAGTTATATGGAGCTTGCCAGTATCTTGCTGCAAGGTGCCATGTGAGTATTTCTAGACTTATTTTATTTAAATCGAATCATATGAAAATCAAATCTTTTTTAACACTGTCCATTTGGTCATACAAGCAGACTTTTCAATTTCAGTATGCTGCTAAAGAGTACCAGCAGGCCCTTGACATACTACACATGGAAGAACCAGCAAGTAAAAAGTTATTGGATAAGGGTCAAACTGAGGAGAGTGGCACCAGAGAAACCACTAAAGAATGGGAAATGTCCCCGGCATCTGTAAGTTCCTGTCTTGTGTTCTTGAGAATTGGAAAATGAAACAGAAAGTGGAGTACCGTCTACCAATACCAATTTTCAGTATGATTTACTGATATCTAGACCAAAGTGATATGTACAACGTATCACCTCTAACATTGCACCAGTAATGTTGGTGAGCTTATCGGATTTATTTATTCATCACTGCTGACATCATTTTCCTTGGTAGAGTTCACAAGAATATTAAAAAAAGATTATTAAACCTTTAAGTGTTTAGTATTTGAATGCCACAGCACCCCTGCGGTTTCCTCTCTCAGATCAGTAGTTCTATCTGCCTCCTACGGGGGAAGATCTATGATGCCATGGATAACAGACCTCTAGCCACATCCAGCTACAAAGAGGCCTTGAAACTGGATGTCTACTGCTTTGAAGCCTTTGACCTTTTAACGTCACATCACATGCTCACTGCTCAAGAGGGTGAGACGGGATTAATGGAACTGTAGTTTATATTTCAGCTTGATGCATTTGATCCTCTTTGGTACTTCATCTTTGAAAATCTTTTCTTGTCATTGTAGAGAGAGAGTTTTTGGCTTCTCTTCCCTTTAGTCAACAGTGTACTGAGGAGGAAGAAGAGCTGCTCCACTTTCTTTATGAAAATAAGTTAAAAAAGGTAAACGGAGGTTTTCCCATTGCTTTTAATGTTCACAATTTAATTGATATGTTTTGTAGTTAATAATTGCTGTTCCGTCTCACTCTTGTAACAGTATAACAAGCCTAGTGAGATGGTCGTACCGGATATAGTGAATGGTCTTCAGGATAACTTGGATGTAGTCGTCTCCCTTGCAGAACGGCATTACTACAACTGTGACTTTAAGATGTGCTATGCACTGACGTCTATGTAAGTAAAGGTTAGTGGTGTGAGAGCCTGTAGAGGCAATCACACTACTGTTATCCGATTCTGAAAGTTCTGCGATTTATTCAGCGTTTTGTCAGGCTATCAACTGCAATTGAGATATCGACCCCGTTCCAGTGCCAATGCGTCCGTTCTGGTCGGGAATAGTGTGCTTGTATAGGGCTTTTTGGTCGCTCTCTCAGGGGCCCTGCAAAGTCCAAATGTTCCCATAGGAAATGAATGGACCCAATGTAAACGAATAGGGAAAAATAACATTTGAAGCTAGAAAATTCGGCAGGATAGTTAAGGTGATAATGGAATGGGGTTTTAGTGATTTTGGCAATGACTGGCCCTTGGTTGGTGGCTCTGAGTCCCTTCAAAATCATGATTTGGCCCCTATGTTAACGAATGGGAAAGCCACAATTTGGCAGGCTTCATGCAATCTAAGGTGAGATGTGAAACCCACGAGGCCCCCGAGGTCCCCGGATAGGCACTTGGGCCCCTGGCAGGGCACGGATCGTAACTCGGACAGTTAACAACCTACTGCCACACTTGGTTTCGGGTGCACCTTGAGGTGACGTGATGCCCATGGGGCCCCTGAGCTGGGCACTGGGGCCCTTGTCATGTGGGGCATTTACACCATTTAGCAGACACCCTTATCCAGAGCGATTTGCAACTTGTATATCTAACAATCCAGTCCAAGTGGGTTAAGGGTCTTGCTCAAGGACCCAACAGTGGTAGCTTGGCAGTGGCTGGATTTGAGTACTTTAACCGTTAGGCTACCACAGTCACAGGCCCTTGGCGTGCCACTGACTGTGACTCATCCACTTTTTGTCATGTGGCCATTAAATTTGGCACGCTTGGTCTTGGGTGCATTCTGAGGTGCATCTGTGATGGTCTTGGGGTCCCTGACGTCCCTGGCTGGGCATTGACCGTAACTCAGTCAGTTTTTGACCTATGGCTATGAAATTTGGCAGGCTTGATCTCGGATGCACCCTGAGGAGACATGTGATTCCCCTCGGGCCCCTAAATTACGCTCAGGGTCGACCATTGCAGAGTGGCAATCACACTTGCATTTTCTTCAAGAAATACACCCCTCTAGTTTATTGGAGTGATTCAAGATGAACTAAAATGCTATCTGTGAACTAACATTAAAGGGGACATATTAGGTCAAACTTACATTTTTACTGCTTCTGCAGATGTAGTTTGGTATTTGGAGTGACTGCCTAAATACAAATCGTGATAATGGACAACCCAGTCATTTTTGTGGGGTGTTTAGTTTGAAAAACATGGGATTCACCAAGTTGTTCGGATTTTCACTATTTCTAATATTACATTCTGCATATTAGTATGTTAAACTGCATTATGCAAAAACTTCGCTATGAAATTGTTTCAGACTGGTGAAAATAAATCTGAATTGTACTGTGAGAGATATTGGGTATCAGTGTAACAGACTTTTCCACATTGTGATGCACTGTGCAAGTCCTGTATGTGACTGCCCATTGAATGTAAAGTACTGTGCAAAAGTCTTGGGCCACCATTAGATTTGTTGTTTTAGCAATGCTCTAATGGCCGTATAACATACTGTCGACCCAAAAATTTCAAACTTGGATTTGTCACCCCATACTATTCCAATCTTTGCGAACTTTAGCATACCTTGGCCTTTTCACCCTGTTTCCTTTCCAAAATGAGTGGTTTCTCGGCTGCTACCCTTTCAAAAAGACCATTGCTTATCAAAGTTTTGTTTTCGGACAGTATAAGGGTCAGCTTGTTTTTAATAAAATATCTTAAATTAGTGCAGCTGTGCAACTTGGAATTAAGACCCAGCTGCTGGATACAGCTGTTCCTGAGGACCTGGGTTTGAACCTTGGGCAGAACTCGGGGTTGTGTGTACTGTATCTGTAATGTGTGCTTACCCCATGTTGTCTTTCTATCCAGGATAATGGTGAAAGACCCATTCCATGCTAACTGTTTACCTGTACACATAGGAACCCTAGTGGAGCTGAGCAAAGCAAACGGTATGACACTGAACACTTATTTTCCTCTTCTGTACTGCACATGTTTTTATACTAAGTTTATTGTTCTTGTGGCTTTGCAGAATTGTTTTACCTCTCTCATAAGCTGGTGGATTTATACCCAAATAACCCAGTGAGTGCTGTCTGTGAGAAAATAATACTTCCATTTGTCTTACCTTATGCTTTGTTGAGGTAGTTCTTAATTGTCTAAACTCTTGGGTAGGTATCATGGTTTGCTGTTGGCTGTTACTATCTTATGGTCGGACATAAAAACGAACACGCACGGAGGTATCTTAGGTAAGACATTTAGGTAAGAGTTGCATATTTGCTGTTATGAAAAAGACCTGATCGGCTCTTAGTCACTATGGTGTTTTGTTTGGATTGCAGTAAAGCCACGACACTGGATCGCACGTATGGGCCAGCGTGGATAGCGTACGGTCATTCGTTTGCTGTGGAGAGTGAGCATGACCAGGCCATGGCAGCCTACTTCACTGCTGCCCAGCTGATGAAAGGGTCTCTAAGCCTCTTAATATAATATAATATGTAACTGCGTGTTTGCTGTAAGGCTGTCAATTGGGCTTAAACATTGTTAGCGTGTTCTGTCTGGTTTCTGGATATGCAGTCGCCACACAGCTCCAGATATCCCTGGTTTGATCCCAACCTCGGACATCTGCCAGTGTGGAGTCTGCATATTCGCCAGTTTCCTCCCACCTTCTAAAGTCGTGCGTTAGTTTAATTGATCGCTGTGACTTGTGTGTACGATGATATTTACATTTACAGCATTTAGCAGACGCCCTTATCCAGAGCGACTTACAATTGGTACAGTCTTACAATCCAAGGAATTGTGGGTTAAGGGTCTTGCTCAAGGACCCAACAGTGAAAGCTTGGCAGAGGTGGGATTTGAACTGGACCATAGTCCAGTACCTTACCCACTAGGCCACCACAGTCCCAAAGTAT